>PVIU01003055.1:0-154209 GCA_004026605.1 Ondatra zibethicus
CATAGCCACACTGATGAATATCTTGAATATCACCATAGAACCTTCATCCGGCAATGGATGGAGATAGAGAAAAAGACCCACATTGGAGCACTGGACTGAGGTCCCAAGATCCAGTTGAAGAGCAAAAGGAGGGAGAAGATGAGCAAGGAAGTCAGGACCACGAGGGGTTGGTCCACCTACTGTGACAGTGTGACTGATTTAATGGGAGCTCACCAAGGCCAGCTGGACTGGGATTGAATGAGCATGTGATCAAACTGGACTCTCTAAATGTGGCTGACAATGGGGGCTGACTGATAATAATAATGCCAATAATAATGGCACTGAGATTTGATGCTACTGCATGTACTGGCTTTTTTGGATCCTAGTCTGTTTGGATGCACACCTTCCTAGGCTTGGATGGAAGGGGAAGGGCCTTGGACTTCCCACAGGGCAGGGTTCCCTGCCCTCTCTTAGGACTGGAGGGGGAGGGAGGAGGGTTAGTGGGGGAGCAGGAGAGAAATGGGAGGAGGGGAGGAGGTGTAAATTTTGAATGGATTATTTATAAACTAATAAAAAAGAAAGCTACTACCTAAAAAAACTATAAACTATAATTCATTACTTATAGCTGTTATATTGCAATAATAGGTGATGGTAGTCTTCAAAATACAGCTATTAAAATGGACAGAGGTTTTAGGAAGGGATGAGAAAGACAGTCACCGTCTTTAGCTCAAGGGAACATTGCCTTTTCCAATCCCAGTTACCCTTTTACCCTTTCTCTTCTAAGTCACGTACTCTTGGGCAAAACAATTACATTTTCTAAGTCTTAGTCTATTTCCTTATATAATGAAGTTGCTAGTAATTGGTATGTAACAATGAGAAGAGGATTGAATAAAATGATTTGTATAAAATGCTGTCTGCATAGTAATTGTTAAATCAAGGATAGAGATTATGTCTAAGAATGATAGAGATTAATAAAAAGGAAAAAATTTATTTAAGTTAATTAAATCTCATTAAAAAATAAATAAGGGTCTGTTTAAGAGAAGTGCAAATGGAAGGGAAAAGAAGTTCAGAACAAGAGGAGAGTTTGAAATGTAACATTTATAGAATGAAATGTTAATAGTCCATTCATTTACTGTTTAGTAGGATAGAAAATGTATCATCCATAGAGTAAAAGAGATGTATTTACAACAGAGACAGAGGAAGCTAAACTTCTTTTCCAGAGGCTATCCTACTGTAACTCTGGGTGCCTAGAGAATTCCTTTCCGTGTTTTGGGTACTGTCCAAACCATTATTCCCAGGCAATCCCAGCTCTGCTCCACCGGCTTGTGGAGCAAGAACAAGGTAGATCTAGAATCTAAAACCATATGCAGTAACAATAAAAGCTGCCTTTATCTCTTTAAAAGAAATCCTATTTTTCCACCACCTTTAAGATTGAACTTGGGGAGACTGAGTCTTTATGTTCAGGATTTACCTGCCACAGTCTGTGGAAATTCGTGCGAGCTAGACATCAATGCCAGCTTTAGGTCACTTACTAATCTTCTTGCGGTCCCAGCTTTCTCTTTGGCAAAACAGTTAATAACACAAAAGCAAGCTCACATCCCTTCTTACCCCTACTTATGTATACCTACACTAACCTCTTCTGTTATTCTAAACCAGCTCCAATTAGCTGCCTTACATACACATGAAGGTAGGGGAAGCGTCTGTCCTCCTTGGCTGGCCATCTCCCTTGAGCATCAGAAGACATGTATCCCATCTCAATGAGCGCTGTCCCTGCACTGTGAGTTGATCTCTTATACATTTGCTAGCCATCCTAGTTTGCTCTCTGTTGCATGATAAAACACCTGACCAAAAGCATCTTGAGCAGCAAAGGGTTTATTTGGCTTGCACCTCTAGATCACAGCCCATTATTGAGGGAAGTCAAGGCAAGAACTCAAGGCATGAACAAAAGCAAATACTGTCGAGGATCACAACTTGCTGGCTTCCTGCCTCTGATTCAGGATTCATACTGAGCAGAGTACAATTTCACTAGATGTGTGACTCTGGGCAAATTACGCAGACTCAGCAAATGACTATAAAATGTCCAAACCTTGAACATGTTGCTTCAGAGCCTGGTAGTATGCATGTAACTCAGTACTTGAGAGGCTGATGCAGGAGCATTGAGGGTTTGAGCTAGTGTGGGCTACACAAAGAGATTGCATCTTAAAAACAATAGATCAAGTTGGCTCTAATGCTTTGAGAGTCCTGTGGCTTCTCCCTCTTTACCTCTCAGTGACTCCGGCCTCTCAGTACTTGGTTTTTATATCCTGGTTTATTATGTATGTCAGTGACCCCAGTCACATGACCTGACATTGACACTGACATTTTCCCAGAGAGCTCTTCTGCAAAGAGAAATACTTTTCCTTCATTGTTGCACACTGTGTTGTGTGTGTGTGTGTGTGTGTGTGTATTCACACATGCATAGCCTGTGAATACATGTGCAGAGGCAAAGCAGATTTTAGAATTCTCCCAGATGCTTCTGCGAATTTGACTTACAGCTAGAACTGCAGCTATAGTCTAAATTGTGCCCACTCCTGGAAGCCAACTTCTATCCATTTTTCCTTGACTCATTATCAGTTCTACAGAGATTCACTGGGTATTTATGCCATGCTGGGCTTGAAAGGCAGATGGCTCAGTGGAGCACAGGTATGCAGACGCTGCTTAAGAACTGGGCTGTATAGAATGAAGAGCTCAAATAAAGGTGTGGGGTCAAAAGACTCCTAGTGGAAGGGTTCCTTGGTCCTGTGACCAGCCTTTCTCCTGCAGTTTGGATTTCAGTCCCACATGAAGAGTGCTGGAAGAAAATAGCTAAGGAAAAAAATGTTTCCTCTTTCTCCTCTTCCTCTTTCTTCTCTTCTTCTTCCTCCTTCTCTTTCTGCTGGCCTCCTCCTCCTTCTTCTTCATCCTGGGGATCAAATCCAAGGTCTCATACTAGGTAAGGACTGCCAGTGAACCATATTTTTAACCTTAGAAAAGTTGTATTAACAAGGCTCCACAAGACATGGGTATATGGATTTATGTTAATATTGATGTGTAACCCAGGGTGAAAAAGAAAAGTGTTCTCATAATGGGATAAAATATATATACGACTTTAAATCACTGAATGACATTATCCCTGAAGTGTTCCTAAGACTCTCTGGGAATATTAACATATAGCATTTATTTATTTCTTTATTGAGTGCAAACATTGTCACAAGGGATACAGCAACAACAGTCAATCAGAATAAGGAGGTCGTAGGCAGCATATAAAGGGAAGAATGGGCTCATGGCTTGGTGGTAGAGTTCATGTTTAGAATTACTTGAACCCTAGCAACACACACCCTCAAATACACACATGCATACATGTGTAAATGAAAGTGATCACAGTGAGATAGTAGGGCCATGGGGGTACGATATACTGAAGTATATGGATGATAGACTAGAAATGAATGATACAGCAACAGTTTGTGTAAAGGTGAAGCAGTGCACACACATGCAGAGTCCAAGAAGTCAGTGACACAAGGCCTGCTAGTGTGAACTAACTCAGCTCCTTATCCCATGGAATGGGAATGTCCTGGAGACAATGGTTCCGTGTGACAACGGATTAATTTGGGTTAGCAAGACTTTACCAGTGGGGGGACTGCCACAGCTGCAATGTTCTGTGGTTTCATCAGATTGCTTTTCTGAAGTCAAACATCAGCGTGCGCAGTCTCTTTGTCGAATATAGTTTTTGAGCGAAAGATGGAAAATGAAAAGATTTTGACTGCTGTCATCTGTTTTTCTTCCTTTCGAAGAGGAGACTTGCCTACATGTACTAAGAAATTATAAATATTTGCATAGTCTTCGTGCCATCAAGTGACAGAAAACCAAGATGCACATTAACAAGTTTTAGAATGCTGGAAAGTGGTCTGCGGGAGTCCGGACAAGCTGAAATCTGAGGTGCGAGAGAGCGAGCGCACATGCCAGCCACCGCGGCCCAGCTGAGTGTGGTCTCTGCCTCACAGACTGAGGCTGCTGGTTCTGTGTCCCATGAAGCCTGGACCACTGAGAATATGGCAGGTAGCAGAGAAGGAGAGAGGCCTGAGTCTGGAACCTGAGACCCTGCCCCTTCAATTGCCATCAATCGATCAATTAACCTTGGCATCGCCATTTGGACCTACCCTTCTATTTCTTCTGTATAACTTCATGACGTTTGATTTATAATGTGTGTGCACTATGCAAGAGCTGTTAAAAAAATCCTAACTTGAGGGAGGTAAGTGTCCAAATTCTCTCCTTTCCAGTTAGTATTTGTCATGTATGCACACAGTACATGCAAAGCACCCCGTCATCGGTTTTAAGAGGCAATTTGGCCTCTGTTATGTTCATTCAAATGTTCCAATTAGTTTAGTACTTTCATAATTATGTATAATTCAGTTTGCATTTGTGCATGAAATGTTTATTTCCATAATTGTACAAGCACTTAAATTAATTACACTATAACCTCTTGATTCTATGGGCCAACTGTTGAGTCTTTTTGGTAATATTTCAGAGTCGTGCCTTTTTATTTCTGAATTTTCCCCTGACTTTGATGCGTTGCTTTTTTTCCTTGTTTGGCCTTCTCTGTGGAATAGGCACAGCATCATCTTGTCATTTTCTTTTATGACTGAAACTTTACATTTTGACTGTTATCCGGAGATAGTTTCTTACTTGTGAAATATCAGCTTTAATAAAAGGAAAAGAAAAATGCCATAAATTCGCACTAATCATGTAAAGCCAAGGTCTCTGAGAGACTGATTAACATGGAGATGCTACACAGGTTTTTCAATAATTAGAGATGTGCTTGCATGGAGCCGCGACTTCTCTGGCCTTGAAGCCATGTCCCAGGGCAGCCAGCGATTATTACAGCCTGGAGTACATTTCTTAGATTTGAGGCCTCTAGCTATCAAAGCTGTTCTAAGGTAAAGTGCTCTTAATTTCAGTTATCATCACCCTCGATGAGCAATGCTTTGTAACTAATGCCTTTGCTACTTGCTTGGGAGAGGACCCTTGGAGAGAAGACAATTAGAAATTCCTAATTTGTTGCTCATCCACCCCAAAAAGGTTAGGAACATTCTGGTTTCTGATTGAATGAACCGAGCAAAACGCAGATTCAGCCTCCCACGGAGCCCTGCTAATCACCTGCCTTGTCAACCAACGCTTCTGACAGTTCTCTTAAGCACAAGTGGCCGCTGTGATCATGAGCCTGGGCATTTATTTATATTTATAGTCTCATGTAGTTACAGTAGCAAATGTGCCATGGAAAATATTGCAACCTTTTTCTTTTGGGTGCAACCTTAGTGCCATATGAGCTGACAACAAATGCTGTGACGACTTTATGGAAGAACCACGTGTTAGCTCATCACCAGTAGCAACAGAATGCCTCTTTTGGATGCCCGATTGGTTGGTATAAGAAGGCAGTTTATGTAAAATGAGATGTCCATACATGGTGTACATGTTCATAATCTTTAATTGCTTTATATCAATTGAGTGCTAATGAAATCCAAATCCACGGTGAAACTTATAGACACTGAAAGCTTCTACTTGCACGCGGGCAACGCCATAGTATCAATGACAAGAAAGAAAGCTCGTGAGTCACAGGTAGTTGACTCAACATTCGGCTATTTGCCCGGGTTTTCCATGCTCCTCCATCTACTGCTAACTTCAACAACAAGCAGATGATGCCCAGAAGGAAGCTTGTTTTGAACTGGGACAAGCTAGAGGATGGGTCTTAGTAAAGAGACAGAAATGCTAAAGAAAAAACTTGAAATCAAAGGAAAAAATTGCTGGAGTGGGCAAAGCAAGCACTTCCAGTTCAGTCTGGGTGGGAAGAATCATGACTTGGTTTAAAGTTGAGCAAGTTGCGCTGGTTGGTGGAGACAATCAAGTAAGCTTGCCCTACTGTCTACGTGTAGAAGGGTCTGAGGAATATCCATTTTTCTCTCTTTGAGGAATTAAAATTATTCAATATGTTGGCTGTAAATAAAATCCGAATTATTAAATTGGAGCATTAGTATGCATAGTCGTGGGTTTATTATAGCATTTTGAGCATGTCTGTCATTAGCCAGCTCCCTCACTGTCTGCCCTGCTTCTTACCCCCACTGGCTAGCTCCCTTTTTCCCCAAGATTTCTCACTTCTGCTGTTATGTCACATGTATTCTAATAGTCTTTTTCCTTCCCTTTGTCTTTAGGAGACACATTGGTGCTTGATGGCCTAGGCCCAACTACCAAATCCATTTAGAAAGGCTAATTACTGACTCTTGTGGCCCATTCACTTTGTTGTATCTTTAAAAGATAATTATGATAATCTATATTTAAATTTACAGGCTATATAGCTATATGTCCACTGAGATTAATTACTAATTTGACACATATTTCTATGAACATAGAATACATAAAATTCCTCTTTATATGTGCTAAACTGTGGCTGAGTGCTTCAGTCAGGATACCTGGGGTCTCATGCCAACCCCACGTGACCTTGGGGGAGTCACCTCACCTCTACACCTCAGTTTCTAGGTTTGTGAAGTGGGGATAACTTCCCTAAGAGTAAAGGGAGCAACAGATGTAATGTGTGAGTCCTGAAAACAACACAGAATTCTGAAAATGCAACGGGTGGTTATCCTCTCCACAGAGAAAGGTTTTGCAGTAGGAGTCAGCCCGCCAGTATGCAATGGGTGAAGGGGACATGGAAGAAGAGAAGGGAGCTGATTACGAACACTGATTACTGCACGCTAGCAGCAATTGTGTGGCTTAGAGTTTCCACGTGTCTCTCTCGAGTCCTCCTAGAGAATAGAGCGACCCTCCAGTTTTCAAATCAGTTTTGCAGTTGCAGAATCATGGCTCATACTCACAAGCTAGCCTATGCGGTGGGAGCGGCTGCTTAAGTGTAGTTTTTAAGTAAATAACTTGTCTTCAAGGATGACTGGTAGAGGCTGCAGCTGGGCTGTAGTGCCCTACATAAACTTGACATGTTCAGTGGTCCAGTGGAACACAATTTACCACATGCTGGAGAGAAGTAAAAACCATTTAGTCAGTTTAGTATACTTCTGCAGGACAAGCGGAACTCTGCCCTCACAGGTCACCACAGGCTAAGTGAAACCTAAGCTACATTTTAAACATTGAACTCCCTAAATGAATCTCATTCTGCCTTCTATCTTTTAAAACAAAATATTGTTTAAAAGATAGCTATTAGCCAACTGGAGATTTGTATTTGTTGTTCATTAGTCATAAACATAACCCTAGGGAGAGAAGGTCGCTGTAACTTAGTGCGCTGCAAGCACCAAACACTGCTCAAGCTCTCACTTACAGTCCGAAGGGAGCAGCAGTTACAATAAAACAGGGGAATTTAGAAGGATGGCACAGTTTGCTTTGCTTTTCTGTAGTCATATTCAGGGATATTAGTAACTGAAACGGGATGAGACTAAACTCCCCCACTCGTTTTATTTCTTGGCTTTCAAGTCTTATTAAACAACCTCTTCTAATCATGACAAAATTGGGTTAACCAGTCACCATCTGTTACAGTGTGGACCTGGATGTCTCCCAGAGGTTGATGTGTTAAAGGCTTGATCCTAGGCTTGGCCCTGGTAGGAAGTGTGGAATCTTTGAGAGGGGAAACATCTTTTAAAATGAAGGCAAAATGCTATCAGTTTCAAATAATGAAAATCTGAGAGCTTTGGTCAACACGAGACTTTAATAATAGTACATGGTAAAGTTCATTCCAGACACATGATATACAGAAACATAGATCTATATAAAGAAGTTCTAGAAAATACTGGAAATTGGGGACACAAAGGTAAATTGGAATTTTTTGTTTGCATCTTAATTTCTTTAAGATCAGCCAACTGTTAAACAAGTAAGCAATTTTATGTAATGAGGTTTTTTAACAATCCCGCTAATGATGGAACTGGGCAAGTGTCAGTGTGTGTAAGAGGTTTAAATGGAAGGGGTAGAGAATCTCTCAAGGCTGGAGAGACTGAACTGAGCTGAGTTAAGGCTGCCTTGTGAGCAATTGCAAGCATGAGGCCTGAGTTTGTTTCCCAGACACGGTGGTGGGCACTCACGATGCTAACGCCAGGAGCCAGGGATAGGCAGATGCCTAGGGCTCACTGTACTGCCAACCTCGTCTGGTTCAGGAACTCCAGCCTACAGAGGGTCCTTGTTTCAAAACTCAGTGCAGACAGCACTTGAAAAATGACAACTGAGCTGGTGTGCTGGCCCCCACATGCACCCAAAAGATACATGTGAAACACACACACCAAAGAAAGAAAACACACCTAGGAATAAAAAAACAAGCCATATGTGTATGTCATAGATTTAAAGACATGGACTTATGTCTGAGTGTGGTGCACATGCCTTTAATGTCAGCACTTTGGAGGCAGAGGCAAGCAGACCTCTGAGATTCAAGGTCAGTCTGGTCTACACAATATGTTCAGGTCAGTCAGAGCTACATAGTTAAGACTCTGTCTCAAACAAATAGAAAGAAAATAGACAAACTCAGAAATAAAAATAATTCCTATAAATCAATTGTTAAAAGTAAATAGCCCAATTTAAAAACTGGACAAAAGTCTTAAACACATTTTACAAATAAAAGTATAGAAATGTCCAATAAATAATTTAAAAACTGCTTAATGTTGCTAGTGTTCAGAGAAATGTAAATTAAAACTATAGTAAAAGATGGCTTCCAACTCAATAAAAAAAGTAAAAAGTTTTATACAGCAAATGACAAAAATATGCATAAAGTTGTGAGGCCATTGGAATGCTTCTCCTTTGCTACCTGGAAAGGAAAATCATTCAACCACTCTGGAAAAATCTTTGCACTATTTCAGATAAAACTAATGACATGTCTTACAACTCAGCAGCTCTAATTGATGGCGTTTACTATAGACAAATGAAGATGTGTCTATGAGGGTTTATGCAGACTCTTTGTAGCAATGTTAATATGCATCCCAAACCAGAAACAATACAAATATCCATCAATTTAAAAATAGATAAGTAACAGGCTATTCATATGATATATAAACTGGTAATAAAAAGAAATGAACTTCCGAGCACACTCAGTAACATCTATGAATTTCAAGACCATATTGAACAAGAGATGCCAAATAAAAGAAGGCTTAGCCATGTGACTCCATGATGAGGCTTTAAGACAGGCAAGACTATTCTGTGGTGTCGGGATTTATAACAAAGTGCCTTCCTTTGGGTGGACAGGAATTAAGTGCTTATGAACATAAGTGGACTTTCTGACAAAATGGAAAATTTACAACTGTTACTACAGTGTGACTTGCACAGGTGTATGCATTTGTCACAGTAACGAAGATTAAGTTGACATTTCAGTTGACAAACATGAATTTTAAACCTAATGTGTTTTCATATAAATTTTGTTTTATATTATGGAATTTTTTCCTAATAGTAAATTAAAAAGTTTCTTGAGACAAATCATGCACCAACTTTTATTTGTGATTATAATGTCAAAGTTTTGTGTTTCTGTCTTGACTGTAAGTTCATTTTAAGTCTCTGTTGGTTCTTGGCGAGCCAATTTACACTAATCACATGCCTGATGCTATTTTAAGTTTCTGTTCGCTTATATTGTGTGCAGATTGAAGACTTATAATTTGCAAAATATCAAATATAATTTTAGTTTGAAAAGAGGTTGAGAGAATGTGTCTCTTTTGATACTGGTGTTTGCCTGTCTATAAACATCTACGTTTATCATATCGAATGATGAACAGTGTTGAAGTGTGGACTGAAGGCAGAGATTCTATGGCACCTGTATTTACCACCATGCTTGATCTTTCCACTTGTTTAATGCTCTGGTCCTTGTGGTAGTCAAACTTGTGATGAGCAGCGTGGGAGGAGAAGTGCTGTGTTCCGACACCCAGCTGAGGGTATTCCAGCCCATGACCTGTTGGCTCTGTCACTCTGTGCTTGTGACAAAGCAATAAATCATGGTGGGAGCACATGGCAGGGCCAGAAACAAGGGAAAGAAAAATGGGAAGACTAAAATCTGGTACTCTACTCTGGAGGTGCACCTCCACCGATCTACTTCCTCCCTCACAGCCCCACCTCGCAAAGGTTCCCTCATCTTCTGATAGCACCACCTTGTGGGCCAAATCCTTAGCATATGAACCATTGGGTGATGTGGGATTCCCCTCTGTATGCTGTGAATACCGTTGGTTAATTAATAAAGAAAACTGTCTTGGGCCTGCACAAGGAATAGAGGTAGGTGGGAAAACTAAACTGAATGCGGGGAGAAAGGAGGTGGAGTTAGAGAGAAGCCATGTGGGCCCACTGGAGCAGGAGGGAACCTTACCCAGTAAGCCACAGCCACGTGGTGATACACAGATTAATGGAGATAGGTTAAATTAATATGTAAGAGTTAGCCAATAAGAAGCTAGAGCTAATGAGCCAAGCAGTGATTTATTTAATACAGTTTCTGTGAGTTTATTTCGGGGCTAAGTAGCTGGGAACCAACAAATGGCATCTTTCCAACATTTGGGGAAGATGAAAAATGTAATCTATAGCTGTCATAGTTTTGGAATGCCTCATTGGAATTTGTGAAGCAGTCAATACAACTTCATGTATAAACTAGTGATTTACTCTTATGGGGATATATTCATTGTGTATGAATGTTGACACCTCTTTTTAGAAAACAGTTGGAACAAATCTGAAAGTAACTCCCATTTGTTTCTGAGCACTGACTTAACACATCTTGTTTAAGATGAACTGCATTTCTGTTAGATAGATGAAGAATGTATGTGTGTGTGTGTGTGTGAGAGAGAGAGAGAGAGAGCTAGTGAACAAACAGGCTGATAAGGTCGCATAATTTACTATACCCCATCTCATGACACACAGATATGAAAATATTAAAACCTGTGATTGTCTCAAGACAGAAATCATTTGAATGCTAGAATGAGCTCAAGTTTTTAATTTTTTAGTTAATTTTCTCTACTTGTATCTTGGTGCAATGACTTTTTATAATAAAAGAAAAATAATCTAGAGCATAATGCATTCTTCCTCACCCTCAGCTGCTCAGGAGAGCAAGATAGTCGCCAGTAAGTGTAGTAGGAGGCCGTTTGTTTGTTCCCGGCTGCCCAGAACCAAAATAATCACACAGAAACCATATTACTTGGAATACTGTTTGGCTAATAGTTTAAGCATATTTCTGGCTAACTTTTACATCTTAATTTAACCCATTTCTCTTAATCTATGTATCACCATGAGGCTGTGGCTTACCAGGTAAAGTTCCAGCATCTGTCTCTGGCAGGGCTACATGGCTTCTCCTGACTCCACCTTCTTTCTCCCAGCATTCAGTTTAGTTTTCCCTGCCCACCTCTATTCTGTTCTGCTCAGGCCCAAGACAGTTTCTTTATTAACCAATGGTATTCACAACATACAGAGGGGAATCCCACATCAAGTAAGTATGTCCAAACTGACTTCTCCTTCTATTACACACAAGACTCCCCCGAGAAGTTTACAGCACAGTGTCCAGGAAGCTCCCCCTTCACCCTACTCAAGAGATGATGGTGGAATTGATAAGAGGTACAGCTTCACCACTAGATGTTTATACCAGATATCAGTTCCTAGAATTACAATTGTCCCAAACCCAGGTACTTAGTTGGCAGCCTAAAAATAATACCAGTCAGGAAGGTATCTCTCTACTAGGCCTCAGCCACCCTACTGCAGTAGGCCCTCAGAATTGCAACATAGTTGAAGCACAAGACAATGTCATTAAATAGCTTTTATAACTAAGACAGAGGTTCTTAAAGAAAAAAATGAACAAATCCATAAAGAATCTATGAAAACACAAACAGTGGAAGGAAATGAATAAATCAGTTCAAGATTTATAGTGAAAGAATCAATAAAGAAAACCCAAACTGAACAGAATCCGAAATTTAAAAATTTAAGAACTTGATCAGGAATCACAGAGGCAAGCTTCAGCAACAGAATGTAAGAGAGAATCTCAGGCACTGGAGACAAGATAGAAGAAATGGATCCCTCAGTCAAAGAAAATGTCAAATCTAAAAAACTCAAGATTTCACAAAACATTTGGGAAATCTGGGACATTACGAAAAGACAAAAATATGAATAATATAGATAGAGGAAAGAGAAGAAACCCAGATAAAGGGCACAGATTATATTTTCAAAAAAAAATCACAAAAGACAATTTCTCTAACCTAAAGAAGGAAGTACCTAGCAGGGTAAAAGAAGCATTCAGGACATTAAATAAACTGTATCAGAAAAGAAATTCCCCTAAACACATAATAATCAAAAGACTAAATGTAGAGAACAAAAAGAACATTAAAAGCTGCAAGGGGGAAAAGACATGTAAAGGCAGACCTATTAGAATAATACCTGACTTCTCAATGAAGACTCTAAAAGCCAAAAGGGCCTGGACAGATGCTCAGAGAACTCTAAGATACCACCAATACCAGCCAAGACTATTATGCCCAATAAAACTTTCCATCACAATAGATTAAGAAAGAAATTTCATGATAAAACCAAATGTAAGAAAAATCTATATATAAGTCCAGCCCAATAGAAAGAGATGGAAAACACCAAGTTCTAGTTAACCACACCAAAGAATACACTAGAAATAAATAATCCCAGACCAGTACATCAAAAGAGGATAGGAAACTATTACAACAAAATAACATAAATCAATAAACACTACTCTTTTATAACTCTCAATATTATCAATGTTCTCAATCCCCCCAATAAAAAGACAGACAAACAGAATAGATGTGAAAAAAGGATCCATTCTTCTGCTGCATTCTTGGTGTATGAAAGAGTTCCATAATAGCCCAAAATGGAATATAACAAAGATTTATATGTCTGGTTATAAACTCACAGAAAGAGTAGCAATCTGCAGTCCTCTGTGTGTGCCGAGAACTGGAACCTAATCCAGCAGCCAAGAGACCTACACATGCTTTTCATCTGGATCTATAGTACATGAGACCATGCCCAAAGTGGGATGGTATCTTAAAGGCTATTGGAAGAAGGAGTTCCCACAGCACCTCCCCTTTCTGTCTAAATAAGAGAGTTCTAAGCCTAATACAAAACTATATACAATAAGAACAAATACCAAGTATTGTCCAGGGGAAAGAAGAGGCAAAAACATACATAAAAATTAGAATTACAACCAGCATGAACAACATCCAACAAGAAACACATGCTAAATGTTTCAATAGTTATTCTATCCTAAGGAGTCTAAGTCTTATATTAAAAATGGCTTGATTAAGTCATGAAAGTAAAGTAACTATGACTATCTAGTCTTCAATCCCACCAAATACCTGAGAAGTGAGATAATATTGCTTGAGTAAACAGGAAGTACAATCAAGCAACTTCCAAGAAATGACAGAGAAAAATGGCTACCTGGGCAATCACCCAAAGTCTCATTAGCAACGTTGGAGCAACCAACTTTTGCCAAGGTCTAGAGTAACTGACAGATGATTTTCAGTGGCAGGAAAAATTTCAATACTGTCTTACCCTGTCTTGGAAAGATTTAAGAGTCTTTTTCCTTGTGTCCTGTTTATCCATTTCTGGATATCATGTACCTTGTCAGTGGTTGAGGCATGGGCAGTTCCTTGCCTAAAGGTCAGTTTTGCCAAGAAGAAAACAAGCTCCAAGTGGAGTGTCTTTGATGCTCAACATTCTTTTGGGAATAGATTGGTGCTGCCAGGAGCAATCGTGTCTCACTTCATCAGAACCCTAAGTTATTTAAATGTCATATTCTACAGCTCTTTGAAGTGGTTGAAGAATACCTATCTATGCAGAATACAATCTCCATGTTTCTAAAAAACCTAATTAGTCTAACTATAAGTAGTACAAACATAGATGACTATTGATCTATAATTCTTAATACCTATATAACTTAAAGACTAAGACTTCATATTAGAATGTTATACAATAAACAAATGAGGACCATGACCTCAAAATGTAAACAATGTATAAGTACCTTGATCAGGTAGAAATGCTCATTGCAATATGATAAATATATCCTAAAATTGTATCAATTTACAAAAACGTTTTAAGCAGAGGTCGAAGCATGCATGCATACCATATGACAAAATAACTTTGCCTAGGTATATAAATATGGTGGATAAAAATAGGAACATATTCAATATAATTTAAGTTTGTATCAATATACAAGAATCTATACCAATGTAAATTGCCTATAAATAATAGCTCACAAGTATTCAGTCTATTACTCACTGTTATTATTAGAGTAAGTAAGCACATACTAATTCATTATCCCATCCATTTTCCTCTTTTTTGTCCAAAAAGATCCCTGAGCCAACAAAATTTCTCCCCCAACCCTCAATCTTATGTCAATTATAATCAACCCCTAAATAATGTCCCTAACCCTGAGGACAAACTTTGTTGGGAGAGGGGATGTCATCTTCTAGAATTACTTCCAGCTGTCATGGGGGTGATGTTCTTTCTATGGGATCCTATGAAAGTAAAATGATGGTTAAGTTTCAAGATTACTGTCTGGTATAATTGCAAATAGTCTCTGAGTATTTGGTAGGGTATTTCTGAGCTTCCTATTTGGAGTTCAGGCCAGAACATTGTAAAAAAGTACACCATTTCAGCTATCCAAGTTGGAACCATCTTGACCCAAAACAGGTCTTATAGTAGTGCTATCTGCACCATGACACCATATCAACCAGGTAGAGTTGTTGTTGTGGGGGCCCATCTTCTTTCTGGAAACTCCAAATATTACTGCAGGAAAATTCATTGTTCATTGTGGAAAACTTAAACATTATTTATGTAGACATATATATATATATTCAATGAAAGCTACAATAGAGACAAAAATAGGTATGAAGAAAAGTAATTTTTTTTCTAAATTCTTTTTACTTTCTGTCCCATATTATGGCCCTGACATGAGATAGAAACTCTGAATTTTTCTTTTAACAACATGCGTGGATTTAGAGAAGGACACAACCAGTGTCCAACCCCAAAGTCAGCTCTATATATTCACACGCACACACAACACACACATATATGTATATATGTGTGTATATATGTATACATATATGTGTATATATAAACATATATGTGTGTTTAAATGTATCTATATCAGTTACCTGATCTCATAAATTGTATTCCTTTTTCTCCATGATCCTTAGTGTATAGTTATTTTTCCATTTGTTAGCATTCAAACATCCAGGGTCTCTTGAATTTTTGGAGATGAGTATTTTCCTGCAAAGACAAGAACAGAACCCTGCCCCAACTCTATATGCTTTGCTTACCACCTGTATATGGTTGTCACCATCGTGGATGAGCTGTCATTTCTCTTTTTCAAGAGGTTTCTCCTTTTCAAACTGAATCTTTATTAATTTTGATGGTATACATAGTTTTTCTTCTCCTGTGGAAACAAGAGCAAAACCCCTTCCCCAATGTGGCACATTTCCTGGCTTCTGTTGTGAGGTCAACACATCCTTGAAATAAACCGGCTCATTTAATTCAGATGACTTTTCTATTATCCAATGTCTCTCTGCTGCTGTTGTCCCTTTCTCATTGGTGTTAAGAAAATTCAAGGTTAATAAAGCATTATGCAATCTATTTCTGGGGGCATTTTCCACCCCTTTCTGTTTGCTTAAAATATCCTTTATAGTTTAAATTGATCTTTCTATAACTGCCTGAACTATAGGATTGTGTGATATACTTGTAAAATGCTTAATATTATAATAAGCAAAATACTGTTTCATTTTCTTAGAGACATATGCTGGACTATTATCTGTCTTTATTTGTGCAGGTATATCCATGATGGCCATAACTTCTAATAAATGTGTGATTACTGAATCAGCCTTTTCTGAGCTTAAAGCAGTTGCCCACTGAAAACCTGAATAAGTGTCAATGATGTGGTGTACATATTTTAATTTTCCAAATTCTGCAAAGTGGAACACATTCATCTGCCAGATTTCATTCCTTTGAGTGCCCTTTGGGTTAGTCCCTGCAGGTGGCAGTGTTTGGTTATAGAAAGACCAAGTAGGGCATCTCTTTATAGTCTCCTTAGCTTGTTGCCATGTAATAAAAAATTATTTGTTTAAACCTTTGCTATTGACAAGATTTTTTTAAATGAAATTCTGAGGCCTGCAACACGCTTCCATTCAATAATTGATCAATTTCTGTATTACCTTGTGCTAGAGGACCTGGCAAACCCATATGGGATCGATGTGTGTTATGTATATAGGACAAAGCTTATTCCTGATTATGTCTTGCACCTGGATAAATAATGAAGTCAATTTTGTATCATCTGGTATAAATCTAGTGGTTTCAATATGCAAGACAACTCTTTCTGCATATTGTGAATCAGTAACTATATTAAGAGTTTCTTTAAAAACCCTTAGCACCATGAGAATAGCATATAATTCTACCTTCTGGGCAGAATTATAAGGGCTTTGTTCCACCTTACTTAAGTCTTCTGATTTGTAACCTGCCTCCCCTGATTTATTTGTATCAATATAAAATGTACGGGCTCCAGTTATAGGAGCATCATATACAATTCAGGGAAGAAGCCAAGAAATTTTCTTTATGAGATTAAGTCTATCACTTTTGGGATAATTGCTATTATATTCTCCCCAAATTTAGCACAAGCTCTTTGCCATGGTTCATTGTCTTCCCAAAACTTTTATTTCATCAGTAGTGAAAAGCACTATAATCTCTGCTGGGTCTATACGTGCTAATTGACAAAATCTCAATTTACCTTTTATAATTAATTTAGAGACTTTTTCCACATAAGTTTTTAATTTTTTACTTGGTTTATGTGGTAAAAAGATCCATTCTAATATAATATCGTCCATCTGAATTAAAATTCTTGTAGAAGAAATTCTGGAAGGCACTATGACTAGAATACAATTAAGATTTGGATTCACTCTATCCACATGTGCCTCTTGTAATTTCTCCTCAACAACTGTCAATTCCTTTTCTGCTTCAGCTGTTAATTCTCTGGGACTATTCAAGTCTTTATCACCATCTAAGGTTTGGTTTAAATGAAATATTAGATCAGGTGTTATCCCAACAGCTGGTCGTAGACAGGCAATGTCTCCTAACAATCTTTGAAAATCATTAAGAGTCTGCAACCGGTCTCTCCTAATTTGTGCTTTTTGTGTTCTAATTTTCTACAAACCTATTTTATAACCTAGATAATTGACAGAATCTCCTCTCTGTATTTTTTCAGGAGCAACATGTAATCCCCATTTTGGCAAAACTTTCTTTACTTCTTCAAAGTATCTATGTTTGAATCAGATAGCAAAATGTCATCCATGTAATGGTAAATTATAGACTTACAAAATTGCTTATGTATTATTTCCAATGACTGACTTGCAAAGTATTGGATCAGAGTGAGGCTGTTGAGCATTCCTTGTGGGAGAATAGTCTGTAGTAATGAGGAGCGGGCCTGCTTTTCGTCCCAGCCACCCTTGGCTGTGTCCCGCCGCCTGGCTCCTGGTCGCACGGCTAGCTTATACCCGAAATAATTACACAGAAACTATATTCATTTAAAACACTGTCTGGCCCATTATATCTAGCCTCTTCTTGGCTAACTCTCACATCTTGCTTTAACCCATATCTAGTAATCTGTGTATCACTACGGGGTTGTGGCTTACTGGGAAGATTCTAATCTACATCCATCTCAGGCCAGAGATTCATTGCGTCTGCCACACTTTCCTTCTTCCCAGCATTCTGTTCTGTCTACTCCGCCTACCTAAGGGCTGCCCTATCAAAAGGCCAAGGCAGTCTATTTACTCAACCCATGAAAGCAACAGAAATACAGAAGGGCCTCCTACACCATTTCCCCTTTTTCTGTTTAAACAAAAGAAAGGCTTTCACTTTAACATAGTGACATTACATATAACAAAACAGTTATCAAGCAAGAACTACAGTTACCATATTTATATCTACTTTATCTTTTATCATAACTAAGGAAAACTATAATAATAACTATCCATTCTTCAACTCCATCAAAGACTCCAGAAGGATAAAATATTACCTAAGTAAACAAGAAATAAGCAACTTCCAAACTCTAGAAATGACAGAGACATCTTGATGCCTGGACAGTCACCCAAAGTTCCTCTGTACTGTTGGGGCATCCATCTTCAGCCTATAGACCCATAGTATTCAGCAGACACTTCCATGAAGCAGGAAATTTCAAAGACAGTTCAGTCACTTTCTTTTGTGTCCTGCAGAATGTCTTGCAGACTCTTCTATGAATCAGGAACCCCGAAGGATCATCTCACCTTTAGGCAAGTTCAGCAGTCCTCTCTCTGTAGGTTCTTCGTGTCCAGTTTATGCATCAGTCCAGGCAAGAGCACTTTCTTGCCCAAATGGCTAAGGAGCCTCTTTAATGCCCATCTTCCTCTTGAAGTATATTGGTGCTGCCAGGAGCAGATGTGTCTCATTGTCATGAAAAGCCCTAAGTTATTAAAACATTAAATGGCATATTCTGTTGTCTTCAAAAGATATGAAGAATGCCTATCTAACTGAAATATACCTCTATATATCTAGAAAATCTAACTAACATGACTCCAAGCTTGACTATTATCAGTGATTATCCATTAACAACTTATATTTCCTAATTATACATTACATTTTTAAATGAACTACACAATCACAATATCTTAAGCAAGATCAGAAATATATATATATATATATATATATATATATATATATATATAACAAAATTGACCTTAAATTTATATCAACAAAGCAAAATCCATACCAATGCAAATTATTCATATCTATATCATATTCCCCTTTAAATGTAAAAGAACATTTATAAACAGTATTTGGGAATATGGGTGCAGTTATTTTTCTCCAAACTTCTTCCTGCTGTATGGGTGTGCTGTCAATCAGGTCTTTCATGGTGTATCCTGTATGCCAGGTTCATCTCATTTGGTAGCTGAGTGAAGTAATTTTCTGAAGGTGATCACGGTGACCTTTCAGGAGGGCATGATCTATCATACCATTTTGGTTTAGAAGGAATCCACAGGGTCTCATTCTCTGTGAAAACAAAAGAAGAACCTCTTTTCCAAAGCATCATATCCCTAGACCCAAATTTTGAAGTGAAGATATCTTTAGAACATATATGATGGTTTAGCTTAGCAGACCATACAATGAAATGTCTCTCTGTACTTAGCTCCTCTACAGTCAAAAAATTCAAAGAAAGCACAATAAAATACATAATTCAGACATTCTGTGAATTTTCCATTTTTACGTGGCTTATTTTTCTTTATTTTTTTATCTATGACTATCTGTACTCTGTCTCTTTAAAGACTTTACCCTTTTTTAAAAGCATTAACTTTATTTCATGACTCTCTATATTCTTTTTCCTTTCTCTCCCAAGCCTACATACATTTATCCAACATTGTGACCCATTTAGAGGTCTTTTATGTCTGAATCTGTCCTATTGCATTGTCTTTAATTGTCTACTGTCTTGAAGAGCTTTTAAAATGCTAAGCAGTTTGGTTGCAGCTGCTCTGGATGTTGGTTCCATCTCTCTCCAATTTCAAAATGGTGGACGTACCATTTCTGCTAGCTCTGGGGCTGCCAGGCAGGAGCTGCACTCAGCAGTCCAACCCAGAGAATGAGCGTGCAACATATAAACACGTTTTATCCGAGCTACAGTCAAATCTGCCATGCAGAGCACTGAGCAGCTCTCTGTGTGGCGGCAGAAATCTGCCATGCTGTCCCGCCTGTGCACACCTAGTAGACCTGATCGTGCTGCCTGCCCAGGCAGGCGCCAAACCACAGGCATGGTCTCAGTTACTTTGTTCTCAACCCCGAGTGGGCACACAAACATCCAGGCCCACAAATGTTCCATAGCCGGAGATTACAGCAGTGGCAGGGCCCAGGAAGCCTTGTTTTAAAATGGCAGGGCTTTTTTTTTTTCTTTTCTTTTTTTTTTTGCTACAGCTGAATCAGGAAAATCTTTCTTAAAGGAACTATGGCATGCCACCAGCTGTACTAAACTCTACATTTGTGTCTAGAATTCCTTTTTAAGCCCTCTCAGGTTTTACATGGAGTTAGTCAGCCACGTTGGGCAGCCAATCTGTTGTAGTGAGGTGCGGGCCTACTTTTTGTCCCAGCCACCCTTGGCTGTGTCCTGCCGCCTTGCTCCCAGTTGCACGGCTAGCTTATACACGAAATAATTACACAGAAACTATATTCATTTGAAACACTATCTGGCCCATTATATCTAACCTCTTCTTGGCTAACTCTCACATCTTGCTTTAATCCATATCTAGTAATCTGTGTATCACTATGAGGTCATGGCTTACCGGGAAGATTCAAACCTACGTCCATCTCAGGCCAGAGATTCATTGCATCTGCCACACTTCCCTTCTTCACAGCATTCCGTTCTGTCTACTCCGCCTACCTAAGGGCTGCCCTATCAAAAGGCCAAGGCAGTCTATTTATTCAACCAATGAAAGCAACAGAAATACAGAAGGACCTCCTACACCAATAGTCCATTGATATCTCCTAGTAGGCTGAGAATTATTATAAATAGGCACTGTGAAGGCAAATTTTTCTTTATCCTTTTCTTGTAAAGGTATAGTAAAGAAAGAATCTTTCAAATCAATAACTGTAAGAGGTCATCGTTTTGGTAATAGAGAAGGCAGAGGGATTCTAGATTGTAGATGGCCCATAGGTTGAATTACCTTACTGACAGCTCTTAGATCTGTCATCATACTTCATTTTCCAGATTTCTATTTAACAACAAACACAGGAGAATTCCAAGGAATGGTTGATTCTTCAACATACTGAGCATCTAGTCATCCCTGTACCAGTTGTTCTAAAGTCTGCAGTTTCTCTTCTGTTAAAGGCCAATGTTTAATCCATATTAGTTTGTTAGTTAACCATTTTAAAGGTGGGGCCATCGGTACCTCTGAAGATTTTCTACTTGTTTTGTGTTTTGTATAGCCTTTGTGTGGGACAATTGTCTGTATTCTGTCAATCCTGTTTTAAATAAATGCTGATTGGCCAGGCAGGAAATATAGGTGGGAAAACCAGACAGGAAGTAAAGGTGGGGCCAGAAGAACAGGAGCATTCTGGGAAGAAGGAAGCTCTTTCCCCACTCCTGCCCAGACTACTGAAGAAGCAGGATGTGACCTGCCCTGCTGAGAAAGGTATTGAGCCATGTGGCTAACATAGATAAGAATAATGGGTTAATATAAGCTACAAGAGCTAATAAGAAGCCTGAGCTAATGGGACAATCAGTTTACCATTAATATAGACTCTCTGTGTAATTTCTTTGGGACTTGCTGGCTGTGGGAACTGGGCAGGATGGAAACCTGAACTAGCAGGCCCCCCATGTTACAGAATGGCCACCCAACATGTGGATAACTGCATCCACAGAAAGCCTGAGAAAGCTTGGGAAAGAATAGAGTAAAGCATGTTTTCTTGGTAGCAGCAATTTCTCGGGTCTGCTCTGCTTGCTAGAGGCAAGCAAGTGCTCTCACCTAAGAGAGGTTTCCTGACTCAGCTTTAGCTACAAAGCCTTGCAGCTCTTTAAGAGGTCCTGCCAGAAAACACTTAAATGGTGTTGATAAAAGCTGACTGCATGCTTTTTGGTTTTCGCCCATGGCAGGAAAAAAGCTGCACTGTTTTAAAATGCTGGCTTTCTGGGCCATCCTGCAGGGGCAAATTCTGACTCTTTCAGGCATGCGGTCCAACTACGGAGCATTTGAGTGTGGTTTGTGGACACACTGCTGCAGCTTGCTTGCTGGCAGGGACATTGGAATGTTGTAGAGTTGTGGCAGTGAACACGGCTCTGGCCAGTACCTTAGCCATGAGGCTGGAATCTCATAAAGCTAAGGAATGGGCTGGATCCAGCCTTCAAAGCCACAGCTTTAATCCTACCCATATTGTTTGGTAAATTAAAGAGTCACATAGTCAGAAAAAGAGAGATATACAGTAAAAGAAAGATTCAAGGTCGAAGAAAACCTCTAAATGGTTTACTATGTGTTAAAAATATATGTAGGCTAAAGGTTAAAGTCCTTAAAATAAAAAAGAAACAGAGTGGTTGGGTGTGGTGGTACACACCTTTAATTCCAAAGCTTGGGAGGCAGAGACAAGCAGATCTCTGTGAGTTCAAGGACAGCCTGGTGTACAGAGTGAGGTCCAGGCCAAAGATATACAGAGAACCTGTTTCAAAAAGCCAAAAGTTAAAAGTAAAAATAAAAGAAATAGAGGTTAAAATAAAGCCATGTAAAGATGAAAAATACACAGAGAATCTTGATACTGTGTGTTATTATGTTCTCTTTAAATTGTTTGAATGCTGAGGAAGGAGCAACAGCTGCTAAAAGATATTTGCTTTTAAATGCTGCTGAACTAATCCAAGATAGGTATTTTGAAAATACCTTGACTTCAAAATTGAAGTCAAAAGATATGTTATTTTGGAGAAGAGATTTTGCTTTTGTTTCCACAGAAAATGAGAGACTGTAGATTCATTCTGAGTTAAGAAAACTCAGGTTTGATCAAGGAAAACCACCTGAGTAATCTCCAGTAGGAACATATAGCTCAGATTTCTAAGTTCTACATCCTGAACAGATTCAAGATGCTGCCTGAGATGATCAAGCCTCACAGGATACTCCAGTCAGGACTTGATCATAATTCTAAATTTTCTTTAGATCCCCATAAGATTATCAGTACCCCCATCCAGCCGGAAGTAGCCTGGAATACTACGCCCACAATCCCAAAAATGGACTGGATATTTTCCTTTGTTTTAAAAAAAAGAGGGGAAAGTGGTATGGGATAATTGTCTGTATTCTGTCAATCATGTTTTAAATAAATGCTGATTGGCCAGGCAGGAAATATAGGTGGGAAAACCAGACAGGAAGCAAAGGTGGGGCCAGAAGAACAGGAGCATTTTTGGAAGAAGGAAGATCTTTCCCCACTCCTGCCCAGACCACCAAAGAAGCAGGATGTGACCTGCCCTGCTGAGAAAGGTACTGAGCCATGTGGCTAACATAGATAAGAATAATGGGTTAATATAAGCTACAAGAGCTAATAAGAAGCCTGAGCTAATGGGCCAATCAGTTTATCACTAATATAGACTCTCTGTGTAATTTCTTTGGGACTTGCTGGCTGTGGGAACTGGGCAGGATGGAAACCCCAACTAGCAGCCCCCCCATGCTACACAGCCTGAATGGTTGGTGACTGTTTTTTTTTTTAAATAATATCTTTCCAAGAAACATGAATTGGTATGTTCCATTTCTGAGACTGCAAGAATGTTAATATGGGTCTTCCATTTCTGCAACAGATCATGATACCATAGATTCACTGCTGTATTAGCCACATATGGCCTCAGCCTTTCTTTCTGTCCTTCTGGCCCTATGCATTCAACCCATCTTGTACTTTGTTTTACTTGAAAAGGGTCCCAATTCTTAGGAATTGAACATCTGCCTCCTGAAGAGGCCATTTTGGATGCCAAGATTCTAGAGTAATACTAGTCACACCTCCAACCATGTCCAGGTATCCTTCAATTACTATGCTGTTTATTCATAATCTCAGCTTTTGTCTTTGATCATTTATAGAAGTCTGCCAAAACATACATTTCCTATTTTCTACTGGAATTTTTGACTCATCTTCCATGTTTATTCCATTGTCCAGAACAGTATGGTTTTTTTGCAATATGCACTTGATTTTTTTAATTTTTCTGTGGAGATATGTCCTCCACAGTGACTGGGAGTGATTGGATTACATTTGACCTGGGGGCCTGTGAGAGGTCCCTGAAGGAGTTTCCCCATAGTAACAGATTGCCTTGTTTACTTCTTGTTGGTCTAATGTTGGCCTTTGCTGCATTTCCTACATAATCCAGAAGATTGAGATCTTCTATTTTTGTCATTTCCAGGGGAAACATTATTTCTAGGAATGCCTTGTCTACAGTCCCTTCTCAGATGTCCTATTCTACCACAATTTTGCATTTTGATGTACCTTTGGAAATTGTTTCTGCTACCCAAGCCTCAGTATTATAGTCAAATGATTCAACATTGACTGTGTCCAGGATCCATTCATCGATTGATGCTGATCTGACCTTTAAAGACCCAAATATCTTTTTGCATTCTAAGTTGGTATTTTCAAAAGCTAAAGATTCAACAAGTACTTGTCTAGTTTCTGGATCTTTTACCCCTATTTGTACAGCTTTAGTTAATCTTTGTAAAGATTCACTAAAGGGTTCTCTTGGGCCTTGTATGACTTTAGTATATTTTCCAATTCTTCTTTCTGGATCTTGAATCCTGTTTCAAGCATTCAAGGCTACTGTATGGTATATGGACAAGATGTGTTCATTGTAAATAGCTTGACTCTGTGAATCAGCATAATGGTTCTTGCCAAGAATTTGATCTTTGAGAGCCTCAAATCCTTTGACTCTACTTTGCTGTTCTAGGGCTTTAGCCTCCTCTCTCCAATAGCACTTCCACTGTAACTGTGGCCCATCTTCAAGGACCACTGAGACTAATTGAAGCTAATCATTGGAGTAACTTCATTGCTTGAAGCCCATGTCTTTACCATCTCCCTAACAAATGGTGATACAGGCCATAAGATACCACTGCTTGCTTAATTTCTTTTAAAGTTTTCATACCTATAGGTTTCCATTAACATGCTTTGTATCCATTTGGGTATTGAGTATTTGCTGGCTTTTTGGATGTAATAAAAGGATAAGTAGCTAAAACCCTTAGTAAGTCATCTCGGACTCTGAAAGATACTGGAGATGCTGAATCTTCAGTCGGTAGAGCATGAGACTCTTAATCTCAGGGGTGTATGTTCAGGTCCCACATTGGGCACCAATTTGTTGGCATACAAAAGAGTTCTACAATAGCCCAAAATGGAGTATACCAAAAGACTTTTTCCTTGGGATAAACTCACAGAAAGAGTAGCTATCTGCAGTTCTCTGTGTACACTGGAAACTGAATTGAATCCAGCAGTCAAGTGGCCTGCACATGCTTTTTGTCTACATTTAGAGTTTATGAGACCATGTCCAAAGTGGGCTTGTATCTTAAAGGTTATTGGCTGAAGGAGTTCCTACAGCACTGCATTCAAGAAACATACCTTAGCAGCAAAAATAGATATCATCTCAGGGCAACAGGATGGAAAAAGACATTCCAAGCAAATGGACCCAAACAGCAAGCTGGTGTAGGCATTTTATTACCTGCCAGTATAGACTTTATACCAATACTAATCAGAAGCAATAGAGGACACCACATACTCATCAAAGGAAAAATCCACCAAGAGGGTATTACAATTTTTAACATCTATGCCTAAACACAAGGGCACTCAAGTTCATAGAAGAGAACACTGCTACAGCTTATATCAAATATGACCCTTACACACTGGTAGTGATTTCAATAGTTCACTTTCATCAATGGGCATAATATCCAGACAAAAACTAAACAAAGAAATGCTGGAACTAACTGATATTAGGTCCAAATGGGCCTAATAGATATTTACAGAACATTTCATCCAAACACACACAAAAAATGTATCTTCTTCTCAGAAGTTCAGGGAATTTTCTCCAGAATTGACCACATACTCAGACATAAAGAAAGTCTCAATAGATACAGGATGATTGAAATAACATTCTGCATCCTATTTGACTACCATAGATTAAAGCTGGATCTCATCAGCAACAGAAAACTAACAAATTCATGGAAATGGAATAATTAAAAAAAATGATACCAAATGAAAAGGGGCTCAAGACAAGAATTAAGAAAGAAATAACTTCCTGGAATTGAATGAAATGAATATACAATATACTCAAACATATGGGACACAATGGAGACAGTTCTAACTCTGAGCAGTAAATGACTACATTAAAAAATGGAGAACTATCACAGTGGTAACTTAACACCACATCTGAGAGCTGTTGAGAAGCTTTCTTCCTTCACACCTGAAAGAAGAAATTACCTCCCAAAGGAGTAGACAAGAAATTATCAAACTTAGTGCTGAAATCAATAAAATATAAACAAACAAAACAGTATGAAGAATCAATGTAACAAAAAGTTGGTTCTTTGAGAAAATCAGTAGATTGACAAATCCATATCCAAATTAACTAAAAGGTAGAGAGAGAAGATCAAGATTAACCAAATTAGAGATGAAAAGGGTGGCATAACAACAGATACCAAGGAAAATCAGAGAGTCATTAGAATGCAATTTAAGATTTCTACCCCACCAAACTGGAAATTCTAAAAGAAACAGATAATTTTGTCAATGTTTACCACTTACTGTAGTTAAATTAAGATAAAATAAACATCTTAAAGAGACTCATAGCCCCTAGTTTAATACAAAAAGAAA
Source organism: Ondatra zibethicus (assembly GCA_004026605.1). NCBI lineage: Eukaryota > Metazoa > Chordata > Mammalia > Rodentia > Cricetidae > Ondatra > Ondatra zibethicus. Next base: position 26,305 of record PVIU01003055.1, read on the forward strand.
TAAAAAGGAAAGGAAAGGACATGACTATTCCTTGGTATGGTGGAGAAGAAAATTTATTATAGATATGTGGGAGAGCATAGGCAGAGGCAGGGACATCTGGGAAAGTCCAGAGTGGATATGGCCAGGCTGAGTTGGCCCATGAGGAAAAGAAGGAAAGAGAAGAAAGAGGGGGAGAGCGGAGCCAGGTGCAGCAGCCAGGAGGCCAAAAGTACAAAAAGGATGGGTAACCAAAATATCTGGATTATATAAGGAAGAATCTCTGGGGGAAGGGCAGCTGATTCCCTTGGCTGGAGAGTTCAGGGTAGAGGTTGGGGTATTAAGACACACCCTATAGCAGGTAAAGAGTGAGGGATTCTTGAAGAACCTGGTGGCCAGGTCCAGCTTAGATATGTTAAATATACACCTCAGTCATTTGTCTTAGGTTTGAAACTTAACACTAGTTATATAAAGCAGCCATTAAAAGTATTCCAACAATAACAACAAAAAACAAAAACAACAACAAACAACAAACACAAAAAATCCCACAGGGACAGATGGTTTTAGCACAGGATTGTACAAGACTTTCAAAGAAGAGTTCTCAAATTATTTCACCAAATAGAAATAGAAGGAACACTGTCTAATTCATTTTATGAGGCCACAGTTCCTGATACCTAAACCACATAAAGACCCAACAAAGAAAGACAATTACAGACCAGTTTTCCTTAGGCACATAGATGAAAAATTTCTGAATCCAGGAATACATCAAAGAAATCATCCACCATGATCAACTTGGCTTCCCAACAGAGATGCAGGAATGGTTTAACATACAAAAATCAATTGATATAATCAAATATATGAAGAAACTGAAAGACAGAAATCACATTAGATGTAGAAAAGGCCACTGACAAAATCCATTACCCTTTCATGATAAAAGCCTTTGGAGACATTAGGGACATAAGGGACATATCTCAACATAATAAAGACAATTTATAGTAAGCCAATATCCACCATTAACTGAAACTCAAAGCAATTTCTACTAAAATCAGGAACAAGACAAGGTTGTCCACTGTTGCACAAAAAGGGTGGCCCTTTGTTTGTCCCAGCCACCTGGCTAACTTACACCCAAAATAACCACATTGAAATTGTATCAATTAAATCACTGCCTGGCCAATTTTCTCTAGCCTCTTATTGGCTAATTCTCACATCTTGATTTAACTCATTTCTATTAATCTGTATATCACCATGAGGTCATGGCTTACCAGGAAAGATTCAGCATGTCTGATTCTGGTGGCTCTATGGTGGTTCTCTCATTCTGCTTTCTTTCTCCCAGAATTCAGTTCTGTCTTCTCTGCCTACCTATGTTCTGCCCTATCAACTAGGCCAAGGCAGTTTCTTTATTCATTATCCAATAAAAGCAACACACAAACAGAAGGACCTCCTACACCATTTCCCCTTTTCTGTTTAAACAAAAAGGAAGGCTTTAACTTTAACATAGCAAAATTACATATAACAAAACAGTTATCAAGCAAGAATTACAGTTACAATATTTATATCTATTTTATCTTTTATCAAAACAAAGGAAAACTATAACTATAACTATCTATCTATTCTTCAACTCCATCAAAGACTCCAGAAGGATATAATATTACCTATGTAAACTGGAAATGCATTATAAACAACTTCCAAAACTCTAGAATTGACAGAGACATCTAGTTGTCTGGACATTTACCCAAAGTTCTTCTGTATCATTGGGGCATCCATCTTCAGCCTACAGGCCCATAGTATCCAGCAGACTTTTCCATGAAGCAGGAAATTTCAAAGACAGTTCAGTCACTTTCTTTTGTGTCCTGAAGAATGTCTCACATACTCTTTCATGAAGCAGGAACCCTGAAGGACCATCTCACCTTTTGGTAAATTTAGCAGTCATCTCTCTGTGGGTTCTTCATATCCAGTTTATGCAACAGTCCAGGAAAGAGTAGTTTCTTGCCCAAATGACTAGCAAACTCCATAAGGAGCCTCTTCCATGCCCATCTTCCTCAGGAAGTAGCTTGGTGCTGCCAGGAGCAAACATGTCTCGTCATGAAAAGTCCTAAGTTATTAAAACATTTTAAATGCCATATTCTGTAGTCCTTGAAAGATATGAAGAATGCCTATCTGAAATATGTCTATGCACATCTAGAAAATCTAACTAACAGGACTGCAAACTTGACTATTATAGATGATTATCTATTAACCTATATCTCTTAATTATACATTACATTTTAAATGAGCTACACAATCACAATACTTTAATAAATATCAGAAATAATATACATATAACAAAATTGGCCCTAAATTTGTATCAATAAATCAAGATTTATACCAATGCAAATTGTTCATATCTATATCATTTCTCCTTTAAATGTAAACAGTTATAAACAATATTTGGGAATATGGGCATAGTTTTTTCTCTCCAAACTGCTTCCTGCTGTATGGGGGCGCTGTTAATCAGGTCTTTCATGGTGTTTCCTATGTGCTAGGTTCAACTCAGTCACCAGTTGGAGGAAGTAAATTTTGAGGGTGTTCATGGCGACCTTTCAGGAGGCCTTGGTCCATGAAACCATATTTGCCTGGAGGCAATCCACAGGTTATCATCTTCTATGAAAACAAAAGAAGAGCCTCTTTTCCAAAGCACCATATCCTTAGACCTGAAGGACTTTGAATTCTGAAGTCAAGATACCTTTATAATATACATGCTGGTTTAGCTTAGTGGCCCATATAATGAAATATCTTTCTGTACTTAGCTCCTTCACAGTCAAAAAATTCAAAAAAATAACACAATAATATACATAATCCAGACTCTTTACGAATTTTCCATTTTTACGTGGTTTATTTTTCTTCATTTCTTTTAATCTATAAATATCTGTACTCTGTCTCTTTAAAGACTTTATCCTATTTTTACCATTAACTTTATTTTATGACTCTCTATACTCTTTATCTTTTCTCTCCCAAGCCTATGTACATTTATCCAACATTGTGACCAATTTAGAGGTCATTTATTTCTGAATCTGTCCTATTGTGAATCTGCAATTCTTTACTGTCTAGAAGAGCTTTATAATGCTAAGCAGCTTGGTTGCAGCTGCTCTGGATGCTGGCTCTGCCTCTCTCCAATTTTAAAATGGTGGAAGCACCACCAGTGCTAGCTCTGGGGCCACCAGGCAGGAGCCGCGCTCAAAAGTCCAACCCGGAGAATGGGTGTGTGGCACATAAACCTTTTTTATCTGAGTTACAGCCAAATCTGCCACGCAGAGCACCGTACAGCCTGGAAACATCTCTCTGTATGGCGGCAGGAATTCACCATGCTCTCCCACCTGCCCAAGCCTAGTAGACCCGATTTCACCGCCTGCCCAGGCAGGAATAGCTGAGCCATGGGCATGGTCTCAGCTACTTTCCTCCCAACCTTGAGTGGGCACACAAACACCCGGGCCCACAAATGCTCCATAGCTGGAGTTTGCACCAGTGGCACAGCCCAGGAACCCTTGTTTTAAAATGGCATGGCTTTTTTTTTCTGCTGCTATTGCTGAGTCAGGAAAATCTCTCTGCGGCACACCACCAGCAAACAGCAAAAAGCTGTGTTAAACTCTGTTTTTTCTTTGTGTCTAGAATCAAGCTCTCTTGGGTTTTTAAGTGGAGTTAGTCCATCATGTTGGTGCCAAATTGTTGCACGAGGAAGGTGGCCCTTTATTTGTCCTGGCTACCTGGCTAGCTTACACCTGAAATAACCACACAGGAATTTTATTAATTAAATCACTGCCTGGCCCATTATCTCTAGCCTCTTATTGGCTAACTCTCACATCTTGATTTAACCCATTTCTATTCATCTGTATATCACCACGAGGTCGTGACTTACTGGGAAAGATTGAGCATGACCCTTTACCACTATGGACTAGTGTTCTTGGTAATGGCAGGCACTCTGCACATTACCAAAGGAGAAATGTAACACCAACTTAGCTATAGACCCTGTGACTTACCCCAGGATTCTATCTCTAAGATACGCTAGTGGAATGGTAGTACCAAGTTTGCAAGAGTAACAAATCAATATCTAATCTTGTAAAACTTTAAGACAATTCTGAAGCCATTTCTGAACCCTCTCAGTACTTCCCCTCCTCCCCTGGGAACCAAGGACCTAACAGCTACACATGCATGTACTGAGATGTTGGGAACTTTCCATCTCCCTGAATAGGGGCAAGATAACCCTTAGGTGTTGACTCAGTTACTGATGTTTTGACTCAGGCTCTGGGAAAGGGGCAAAGTGACCCTCAGATGTTTCCCCCTTACCTCATCTGACCTGGCAACCACTCTCCAGCCAATTATTGGTAATAGCCCTTTTGAATAAGCCAATCATAATAGTTAAAGAACAACCCGCAGACACCCCCCTTCCTTCTGTGGGTTTTCCCTTTTAAAATAGCCTGAACCAACTATTCGGGGTCTTCCTAGCCTCCCAAATGCTGGAAGACCCTGTCATGACAGAATTAATAAAATACTCATGCTTTTACATCAGCTGTGGTGTGAAGAGTGGTCTCTGGGGCGTCTCCTTCTCGGTGGTTGGACTCAAGGGTCCAACATTCTGACTTCAGGCCCACTCCACAAAATGAAATCCATACCTGACACTGCTTGGCTGACCAAGAACCTGAGACTACAAAGCCCTGGAACCAAAAGAAAACTAAATACTACTGTTTTATTGCTGAAAACAGCAATGAAATGACTCCCAATGACATTCTGCCATACTCATAACTTGCTCAGCCATCATCAGGAAAACTTCCTCTTGCAGCAGATAGGAACGAACATAAAGACCCACAGAGACAATGTACAGAGTGCGAGACCTTGTAACACTCAGCCATGGGATGCCTCCATCAAATCCCTCCCCTCAGAGCTATGTGGAAGAGGAGGCAGAAGGAGTATAAAAGCCAGAGGGGCTGGAGGACACCAAGGAAAGCAGGCCTAAACACAACAGGACCAATGCACATATAAACTCACACAAACTGAGGCACCATTAACGGTCTACGTGGACCTGCACCAGATGGAGTCCTAGAGTTGGAAGGAGAAGTGGATACATCTTCTGATCCCTAATCCAGAAGCTATCTCCAATTGATAACCACTTGCAAATGAAAATTTAGTTTTTCCCTGCGGAAACAAACTACTCTTAAGTGTAGGCCCCATGCCCAGCAGTAAACGGCCAACAGAAAACAAACATAATGGTATTTTTGAAGGTTTCTTGTCTCATAATTTCATATCAGGGCTTTTTCTTTCTTTTAAAATTTAGTTTTTTAATTTTAATTTCTATTGATTTATTTATTTTACTCTTCAGGCCCTTTGAGTATATATTGCAGCTTCTGGTCTTGTGTTTATATGGAATTCCTGAGTGTGTCAATGCATCTATATCTGTTTCTTATACCCTTTCTTGGGCTCTTTTTCTTTTGTTTTTTTTTTCTTGCCCTATTCTGATGTATTTATTTTGTTTTATCTTATTATACTATATCATATTTTATTATTATCCTTTAGATGCCTTTTTGTTTTCTATTGAGAGACAGAAAAGAGGTGGATCCAGATGGAAGAAGAAGTAGGGAAGGACTGGGAGTCGAGGGAGGGGAAACTGTAATCAGGATATACTGTGTGAAAAAAGTGCGAATGCTTCAGAGAGAGCACAGAGAAGCACACAGACGTTGGAAACTTTGGTAGTTACTATTATGGCTGCCATTATTATGATATGAGATAGTACAGAGAGAAGAACATCCCGACATTTACTTTCCACCCCCACCACAGAAGGATACAGTCTGCGAGAGTTCTCTACAACACGAAAAGAATCAAAAGTCCGCATGTGGTTTTAGAAGTTCGGATGGTGAAGGCTTGGATGCAAACTTGATAAAGTAGCAGCAGAGAGGACAGGAAAGATGGGAAAGAATGTAGAAAGAACTGAGGGACGATGTCAAGAGAACTTGGTAAGCAGCGCCTTCAAGAAGACAAAGGTATCAGAGTAATTTTAAAGAAATCGGTGGTTGCTAGACTGAAGAACAAGCAGGAAAGCAGGTGCATGTACAAGAAAGGACAGAATAGCTCCTGTGTCTGCTGGACTGTCTGGGGGGACACGCAGGCAGCGCTGACACTGTGGGCTGAGAGCTCATCCAGACGGTAGAGACAGATCAGTGAGCCAGTGAGGTCTTGTATAGGTGATTTGCTCATGAAAGTGTTCAAATAATGTTTTTATTTGTTTTTAAAGATTTCTTTTTATTATGTGTATGTGTAGGAGGGTATGTGCTCACAAATGCAAGTGCCCACACAGGTCAGAGGTGTGAGATACCTTGGAGCGGGGTTACGGGCAGTTGTAAGTCACCTGATGTGGCTGTAGAATTGAACTCAGGACCTCAGGAAGAGCAGTGTGTGCTCTTAAGCCCTGAGCCATCTCTCCAGCCTCTCGAAGAATGGGTTTTCAGAGTGTGGTAAGAGCAAAGCAGGAGCAATTAGACTGGAAGAGCATGGTCAAGTCCTGGCACACGGCGCATGCTGGAAGGTAAACCAGAACGGCCAGCTACTGGCGTCAAATTCCATCACTTCCGTGGTCCTGTCACACAGCCGCAGACTCAGTCTCGCTTTGTGCGGAGTAGGAGGTGACATTTTGTGCCTTCTGCCATAAGTGTGTCTGTAAAACTCAGCCAAGGTGAACTATTTGAAATTCTTCCTTTAAAATTAATATTGGCTCAGCAAGGAAACCAACAAAATGAACTGGATCTCCTATTGAAGCCAGACGGTCTTTCATTTCACAGTGATGAGGTGGGAACGGTCAGGGAGGTGGCGGTGACAACAAAGTGAGAAGGGAAAAAGACAATTGGGTCCTTGAGAGGCAGGCGGGTAGGAAGGAAAGAGGTCCCCAATCCACAGTTTCCCTCTCCTGGCAGGCGCCCCGCCAGCATTCAGTCGCTGTGGGCTCACAAGCAGTTCTGCAGGTAGGCTCGCTGCAGCTACTTCCCTGTGAAAGTATTTCCAAAGCCACTAATAAAAAGGTAACTCGCTCTGTGCGGTGAGAGATGACAAGCGCGCGTGGGATGAATGATGGGTAAAGAATTGTCATCTCTCTTCTCAAAACTAGGCTATTATCCACTTGGGGCTTGGCACCTGTAGCTTGTTAGCAATTACACAGTGGAAGTTGCCCCTCTGTGCTGTTTCTCCTGCTGCCTCTCTCTACACTGTTTCAGGGCACTCCCATGCAGAAGTGAGAGTGTGCTTTAAAGTCAACTTATTTCCTTTCTGTGCATTTCCCCCTATTTTGTTTTCAAGTGTGATTTCATTAGTGTTTAATCCAAGTTTAAGAAGTTACAGTAGTTACCATCCTTTTAGTTATGATAGAGTTTGGACCAAATGATTCAATAGTGATTAATATTGAAAAAATGCTCAGACCAAAGCAACACCTGATTTTTGATAAGCAAGGCTAACAAAGACTGTGGTTTTTACTTAAAACATTCCACACATGTTTTCAAGTGTCCTGTATAAAATACCTCATTTATTCTACCATGTAATGCCGTTATTCCCATTCTATACTTGAAAAAACTGAGTTACAAAAAGTTAAATAAGGGCTGAAGAGATGGCTCAGCCTTTATGAGCACTACTGCACTTGCAGAGGACCCAGGTTTGCTTCTCAGTGCCCACATGGTGGCTCCCAACTGCCTGTGACTCAGAAGATCTGATGCCCTCTTCTGGCCTCTGTGAGCTCGGACAATGTGTGGTGCACATAGACTCATATATTTATGCAGGCTCACATAAATACACACAAAGAAAAGTTTAAAATTAAATAAAAAATAGTTAAATGATTTATGTGTTTGATGTGTAACTGTAAACACTCATGTCTTATAAGTTCAATAAATGTTCAACTATTTCTCCATAAATCATAATACCTATTTTTATAATACAAAATTCCTTTGCCCAGAATTTTCCATGCCTATCCAAGTAGGCTCAAGTCCATATTCTAACATCAAAGTCTCCCAAACACTGACTCTAACTTTATTCTTCAGGAGTCTTTTCCTATGATTTCTCAGCTGACTGGTCTGCAACCAGGGCTGCTTATGGCAGTGGATGAAGGGGGTGTGGTTGTCTTGCCTAGGAACACTTCTGGCATCTAATAGGGAGAAGTCAGGGATGTCATCAAACCCCTTACAGCACATGGAATGTACCGCTCATCACAGAGAAAAATGAACTGATCCGAACTTAGAGAGCAGAGACAGATGGAGAAAACCTGAGCCTGCTCAGCCAAACTTGATGTCAGGGTCTCACACTGTAGCCCAGGCTAGTCTGCAGTCCACTATAGAGGGCGTCGTGGCCTTGAGCTCACTCTCCCACGAGTGCCGGGATTGCAGGCACAAACCGCCATACTCAGCTTCTATGTGATAGATTTAGAATGGATACCTGAGCACCCTTTTTCCTCTGATGAAACACTTAGAGTACTCAGTCTTACATATCTGATGTTATAGAATTACTTAGTTCTTATCCCAAGTATTACATTTTGTGTGTTTTGTAGTGTGTGTGATATGGTGTCTATATGATGTATGCATGTGTGTGCATGTGCACATGCAGATGCATGTGTGGGAGTTGGAAGTCCTTGCAGAGTATCTTTTTTCCATTGTTCCCCACTTTTATTTTTTGAGACGGGGTCTCTTACTAAACTCGAAGCTCATAGATTTATCTAAATGGTTTTCTGCTGGTTATCTAGATGGGTCTCTTACTAAACTCGAAGCTCATAGATTTATCTAGATGGTTTTCTGCTGGTTATCTAGATGGGTCTCTTACTAAACTCGAAGCTCATAGATTTATCTAGATGGTTTTCTGCTGGTTATCTAGATGGGTCTCTTACTAAACTCGAAGCTCATAGATTTATCTAGATGGGTTGAGCTTCAGGAAGCCTCTGCCTCTGCCTTCACCCCTTCCAGCCCTGGGTCACAGGCACACGCCACTACACATGGCTTTTTATGTGAATGTTAGACATCTGAATTCAGGTCCTCGTGTTTCCCAGCAGACTCTTTAACGACTGAGCTATATCTTTAGCACCACCTCTTCCTATCTCTCTGTTGACATATATATATATATATGTCAACACACATATAGATGCAGACACACAGACACACACAGACACACACATGTGTGTTAGCATAATATAACATTACAGCTTTGGAGGTGATAGTCTATTGTATAACATTGTGTAACATTGCCGCTTTGGAGGTGATGGTATATTATATAACATTGTATAACATTACAGCTTTGGAGGTGATGGTTCACATTGTATAACATTACAGCTTTGGAGGCCATGGTAATGCCTCAACACATTTCCACTCAGCACATTGCTGTGTCTGAAGGGGAGTGTATGACAAACTGTGTTGAAAGTGAACACCCATTAACTTGGACAACGCTACATTTTAACAACATTTATTTGTAACAAACTCTATTAGAACACATGGAGGGCTACTACATCAAAGGCTCAAATTCTGAAGGAAGCACCTCGTACTTGTACTTCCAGTGGACTCAACATTTTCAATACTTCAAATGTTTTATGTAAAAGTAGGAAAATCTTTACAAAGGATGAACATTTGGATGAGCAGGTAAACACAGAGTTCTTAGCCATTTAGAAGAAGCTTAGAGAAGAACAGAAGTGTGTGAACTACAGTGGGCCTGAGTAACCACACTGAATAAGAGTAAATGGCCACAAATACATGGTAATGATCAGCACTGCTGTGTTCTGGGCTTAAAGGTGTAATTCCATTTTGAACAACATACACTACCATCCCTAAAATCTTTCTTAATATGACTACACCTACATGTTTTGACATGTTACCAAGATTAGAAATGGGATATACATAGCATGTGGCTGCCAAGTTCTGACCCTCTTTTCTTGGCTCAGGAACCATGTTTACAGCAAGTAAACTTAGACCTTGATTGACCTCAAATGACCAAAATAATTTTTGGTCACTTTACAATATTGCTTTCAATGTTTTAAAAAATTGAACAAGCAAACAAAAACCAAAACAAGAATTGTGTGGGAGAGAACACATGTATATCTCAGCCCTTGGAAAGCTGAGGCAGGGGAATCACTAATACAAGGCTAACAAGCTATGTGGAGAGACTTTTCCTCAAAATGACAGAAAAACAAACACATATCAAAATAGCCACTTCTTATAGGTAGAGTATGTGAATGATACATGACTGTGCTACTTCAGAGGTGACAGTCGTTTTGGAAGAGGGAACCTTGGCTGAGAAAACACTGCACTAGCTTGGCCCATGGGCAAGCCTGTGGTGCACTCTCTTGACTGATGTGGGAGGGCACAGCTCACTGTGGGCGGTGCCACCCCAGGCCTGGTAGTCCTTAGTGTTTTAAAGGCTGACTAGCCCATAGGGAGCAAGCCAGTAAGCAGAGTTCCTCAATGGCCCCCACTTCAGTTCCTGCCTCTAGGTTCATGCCTTGAGTTCCTGCCCTGACTTCACCTTCATGAAGGACTGGGACTGGAACATGGAAGCTGAAATAAACCAATTCCTCCCCAGTTGCTTTTAGTCATGTGTTTTTACCACAGCAATAGAAACTCTAAGCCAATGAGTCAAATTGTCCAAGAAGAATCGTAAGACATGTTAGTGTCCCACAAGCTGAGCCTCCTAGAGAGCTGTCTGCGCCTCTCACTGCCCTGATGGTGTTTGATGCTGTCCCCACCAGCTCGCATGGTGCTGCTTCATTGGTAATGTGGACTTGAATAGGCAACGGACGTAGAGGGAATGATGAAGGTGAAGGTAGAACACTGGAAATTGCCTTCCATTAAATGTAGCTTATTTGAACTAGTACAGAAGTAGCACATTGCTGGAGATCATGATCCATGTGGGGTCCTTATGAATAGTAATAATAGCCCTAGGTCAGAGTGTTTCACATTTGAATGTCCATAATAAGCTCAAAGGTGCTTATAATAAATGGACCTATAGTATTTTTAAATTGCATGTGGTGTATGTATGTGAGTGTGTGTGTGCACATGCGTGTGTGTATGCATGGGTATATGTGTGGAGGTCAGAGGTCAACCTTATATGTCATTCCCTAAATGCCATTTATTCTCCTGTTTTCTGAAACAGGGTCTCTCACTGGGATCTAGGGCTAGGATTCCACTGCTCTGGCTAGCCGGCACTACCATTACAAATACACATCTCTACATGTGGCCTTTCAAATGGATACCTGGGTTTAATCTCAGGGCCTCGTGTTTGCATGGCAGCCACTTTAGTGACAGAGTTAGCTCTTCAGCCCTAGCTCCCAAATGTTGGTATATACGTAAATCATCTATGAGTCCTGTTAGAATGAGTCTGGTAACTCAAAAATTCACTTTCAAACGATTATTCACTGCATTTTCAATGACAAGGACATGATGGTCTTTACCCCTGAACTTTGCTGCATATTGCAATCACCTACGGAATTTTAAGACTCTTGTCCAAACATCCAACTCCCTAAGACGCTTATTCAGTCAAAATGAGGATATTTCAAAGCTCTCTAGGCAATGACAGGACACAAATGATTTGAAGAGGAAAATGGGAAAAATGAAGGGGTGGAATTTAATTAGGGAAGTGGGATGGAGATTTATACAGAAGGAGGGTAAAATGATAGCATGTCTGAAAAAAATCATAAGAAATAATATTGTTACTTATCTAAAATTATATCTAATACATATAAGTCTGTACACACACACACACACACACACACATACACACACACTTTAAATCAAACTTTACCATCTGTGCTGACAATGCTCCTCAAGAGCCATAGACTGTCTAACAAGAAGTCAACACCAGCACAGTTTTGAGTTGTTGGTCAGGGTTGTCCCAGAGACTCCTAAAATATTACAGGCTATTGATGCTGGCCTTGGTTGTCTCCAAGTGACTAAGGGAAGAAAATCCCAGTTGCTGAAGTCGCTGTGTAGACACTAAGGATGAGAGCTGGACCTTACCTGCAAGCCTACCCCAGAGAACTAGTATCCACTATACTGGAAAGTACCATGCAGGCTTCCAGGAGAGCAAAGCAAGCAAAAATCTTGCCCAGCTATGATATTATGATATCCATGAATCATAACAATGACCAGGATAGGAAGACAGCCTGAATGGTTCAGTAGTGGCATACATACCTTGGCTGTAACCAACAGCTCTCTAATTAGACTTAATGCCTGTTGAGTAAGAGGGAAGTCATGCCTAGCACCGGAAACCTAGACAACTACCCAGGGCTAGCTGGAGAAGCCATAGACCTTAGAGAAGAACCCACAACTTCTAAATCAACATAATCCCTAACTACATTCTAAATATTTATATTTAAAACCACAGATAAAAACCATTCTCTCCCCTTATCAAAGAAACTTTGCAGCAGAGAACACTATAGAAAACCACAATCAATTGTATATAATAATAAATAATACACATATATAATTTATAACAGTTAAAGAAAATGAGCTTATTCATCTGAGAGAGATCAAGGGGCTATATCGGAGGATTAAGGGAAGACAAAAGGACCATTTCTTGTTCACAGAGTTAGCTATCTACAAAAACACAGGGCAATCTACCTGTATAGTTTATATTACAGTGCTTAAACCACACAAACAAAAGCAGAGAAAACTGAGACGAGCTGAGAGAACATATTTACTACTGACAATGGGGCATCCTGTTGACTGAGGTTCCTGTCCTGTCCAAAGAAATTCACAGAGGTCTACATTAATTATAAACTGGTTAGCCTATTAGCTCAGGCTTCTTATTAACTCTTATAAAGTACATTAGCCCATAATTCTTGTCTGTGTCAGCCACATGGCTTGGTACCTTTTATCAGCGAGGCATTCTCATCTTACTTCCTTTGTGTCTGGGTGATGACTGCAGACTCAGCCTTTCCTCTTCCCAGAATTCTTCTGTTCTGGTCACCCCATCTATACTTCCTGCCTGGCTGCTGGCCAATCAGCATTTTATTAAAACAATACAAGACCATTGTCCTATAGCAGCATCCGAGAATCCAGGTGTCAGAGATTTGCAGAGTCTTCCCTGTGGCAAGCCAACACTTTGCTGGGCAAATATTGTTATAACTTACTGTAGGTTCATGGAAAGGAGCTGACATAGTTATCTTTCATATGAGCTCACTAGGAAATATAGCATCATGGTCATAGGCAGCCATGGTTGTACCTTGAAGTGGGAAAACATTAGGTGAGAAATAACAGAATACTAGGGTAGAATGGTGGAGTCTTAAAGGAAGAGCCTTCATTTCTTGAAAAGGAACTTCATTAGGAGAGAAAGCATCTGTGTGTAGCATGGGTGTCCTGAAGGGAAAGAGCCCCCAATACCAGAGGACAACGTGTGGTTCTTAATCACAGGTCTTTGGAGGAGACACAGCTGCATACTGCATGGCTGACCTAACCTGCATACAGGAGTCACAAGTCAGGTCCACACTAGAGAAGAGTCAAATTACAGTTCACAGTTGTTTGGGCGTAGGGATTAGAGGCTTGGGTTGCTCACACAAGCAAGTTGGATGGACTCAATTGAGAACTGAACTCTTCATAAGAATATGAGGTCACAGCACCTTTCCTATCAACTGTGCAGGGAAAAACTTCGCTTGGCCATGGTCAGATTTCTGAGCAACAAAAAGAACAGCTAAGGGTCTAAAACCTAACAGTTGCACAACTGTAATGCATGTGGCATTAGAGCAGGGTAGCACACTTCCCTTCACTGAACTTGCTATTTAGTGGCTAGGGCTATCTTATAAAGTTTCCTATTTTGTTATTGATCAGCTGTTATAATTTGAATGTCTCCCAAAGGCCATGTTCTGAAGGCTTAGTCTATAGCGCATGGAGCCATCAGACAGCTGTGGAGCCTTCATAAGCGAACATGGGAAGGAAGTTAGGTCATTGGTACATGGCCATGCAGGGGTTAGCAGAACCCTGCCCCTTCCTGTCTCTGTTTCACTCACAGCTTCCTTGAAGTTAGCACACACCTCCACCGTTTGCTCCTTGCCATGGTACGCTGTGTTACCTCGGGCTTACACACAGGACAACCAAGTGACTACTGGCTGAAACTTTGAAACGCTGAGCCCAAAGAAGCTTCTCCTGAATTTAAGTTTGATTACCCTAAATATTTTGTTATGGTAACAGAAATTTGACTAACACACCAGTTCACTGGTTTTAGAAGTATTACAAGACAATGTTGAAAGTACTCATTAACTGCATAAAATCCAGCTGGGACCACCAGTGGCTTCGTGGCATTCTTAATCAGGGGACCCATCTCTGCAGACAATGCCATCTGTAGTAGCATCTTTTCTAACGTTCACAGGTTCCCTGGAAAAGCAATCATGAAAGTAGCTCCTGAAATGTAAGGCCTCAGGCGTCATGTATGGAATGAGGACATTTTCTGCTGAATTTTTAAACATAGTCATGGGGCTCCCTATAGTCAGGATGAGATTCATGCTGAGATCTTATTTTATTTTCTTCTCAAATAAGTTTAGAGCTGGCATGGCAGATAATGAGGACACTTTAGCATGCACACCAAGGAGGAAGTTAATGTCTCCGGCTAGCATCATCTCCTACAGAGAGGAATAGAGCAGAAATGAAAGATTCCATTCTGTACTTCCTTGTAAGTTTTATCCAGGAGGGAAAAATTACAAGGGGCAAAACCAAACTTTCCTGAAGATTTTTAAAGAAATGATTTGTTAGTAAGTATTATTCTAATTTTGAATATGCAGGGAGAAATGAAGATATTTTCTGTTGTTGGTAGGTGACGTCCAACAAAGCTTCTTTCTGATCATGTTGTCCTACTTGCTTGTTAAGCCTCAGCAAAAGGTCACCTGACACCTTGTAGTCAATTCTCTTTGAGCATGAAGGCTTGAAAGAAGAGCTTGTCACAAAACACAAAGTCCCTTTCTGTACTGCCTGGTCTCAGTGAGGTGCCGTAAATAAAACATGGGTGAACTAAAACACACGCAGACAGATCTTTGGGGACAATCTGGAAGAAATCTGGATAAACAAAGAATTGCTTCTGGGGAAGCTGGCAGGACACATCACTCTACCCTGTCCTAAGTATCATACATGGAGAGAGACTGGCAGCGACACAGACAGGGAGCTGTATCACACAGCTCCTCCTGCCCCCTTGAGATCGGATGTTTGCACAAATCAAAGCAAACACACATGGGGACAAGGTGTGTGGGTCCTGAAGATATGGTTTGTTAGAGCCTTGTTGTGTTTTAGTCCGTGAGGTTGCTGAACCTTGTAAACTCTGGATGTTATACATAGGGTTCAAGTCCTGCCTAAAATCCTCCTTTACATGGGGACTGCTTCTCTCTTCCCCCGTCCTTCTCAATGCACTTGCCTAAGTACTATCACACGTGAGATTGCTAAGTCTCACAACACAATACATCATTTTGAGTTTAAGTCTTCTTCTGAAAATAACAAATAAATGGCATTTTATTCTTCATTAGAGCACTGTGTTTTCAAGTTATGTGACCTAGTTTTTTTATTTTTGGTGAATGTATGAACATGGTGCAAGTGTATGGTGTGTGCACATGTGTGAGTAAGCATGTGCATGCTTGCAGAGGACACAGAAAAAATTGTGTGTTCTTTCTTTGAGACCAGGTGTCTCACTGAAATGGGAGCCAGGCTGTCTAGAAGGCAGCAAGATTAGCAATCTCCTTGACTTCCTTCTTCAGTGTCGGGGTTACATTCACCTGCAAGGCCGCGCCCAGGCTTGTCCATGGATGCGGATCCAAATGCAGGTCTCCATGCTCACACAGCTCACACTTTACCCACGAAACCTCTGCAGCTTCATCTTTGCTCCTTAAATGGATCTGCTTGCTTCTCAGAGCTGACAGGAAGAAAATAAGTGAAGGCATATAAAGTGCCCAACTAGCAAGTGACCAGCAAATGTTCCAGAAAAGCACACCACCATACAGAGTTCAAACATCCCAAGTAGATCACGATGCCCAGTAAAGCCTGCGAGTTTCTTTAGCTGCTTTCCAAATGAGAAGGGGTGGTGTACTAAAGTATCCCTGTGTTTCTTGCTTTGTGTCTATAGAGCTATCTTATAGGTAAGTTATCAGGGCTTACCAGTGAAGTGTGGGCCATGATGAATTACAAAAAATCTTTTGCAACCTATGTATCATTTCTTTCTTCACTGTTTGTCAGTGAAGAAAATGAGATCAGATTCAAAGCCTGGAGTCACTTTCTAACCTGGAGAAGTGCCTTGTCCCCATGCTACCACCCCAGCAAAGCACAAGTGTAGACAACAAAGACGTCCAGGAGAGTGGCCCTAATGGATCCTAATGACCTCATGACTAGTTCTGTCTGCGTGGGCACCTCCCTCTCACCCTGTCTCTTCCTTAAACCAGGGAACCAGACATTTCCTGAAGCTTACTTACTGTCCATCAGTTAATTGTGTCAGAAATGGCACAGGGACACAGTTGAAACTGGAGATTGGGGCTGACAGAGAGAGCTATAGATCCCCAGGGCTCCAGTCTGGGTAGGCTTCATCTATTGGAGAAAGTGGTGGCTTTTAGATTGGCAATGTTCTTGACAATGTTTATGGTGATTCTTCTTCAGGCTTTAGAGCAGGCAGGGGTGGAAGCGGGGGGGGGGGGAACTATCCATGCAGAGAATGAATCCTAGCTCAGCTTGATTTTATTGTAATCTGTGCTGGAGCAGGACTTCTAGAGTCTGGCCCAGAGCATTTTACTTTAGCCTATTTAAGCACAGCACAATTTTTGAAAAAAGTGTTCAGATAACAATTAACTCAGTCTCAAGTACCCAACAACTTAATGTTTACACTCAGATTCCTTACAAAGTATTTCTGGCTTCTTTCACAAGAATGAGCACTGTTGACTCAGAGATTTAGGGTCTAGGGAGCTTGACAGAGGTAAACAAATGCCTGTGGGTGTCAGGATTTAGGCCAGGCCCTAAGACAACATAGAAGTTGCTTAGGCTGCTGTAAAATACAAGTAACATCACTTGTGAGAGTGGGTTTTATGATCTTAAAACAATGCTCAAGATTTAGGGGAGAGTCTTGGATAAGTCAAAACATAAATTCTGGGAACTATGGGCAGAGCCTGCCACATCAGATAGCAGAGGATCACCGGGTTGTAAAGCAGCAACAGCATTCCTGGTGGTCCAGGAAGAGCAGCCGCACACCTCAACCCACTGAATAGGTAAGCTGCGTGTTTAACTTCCCTGGGTTCACCAGTGCTTTCTGCATGCACAGGTCTTTTTGCACTCTACAAATGTTTTCAACTATTATCACAAATTGGATTTATTCACTTCCATTACCCTCTTCTTCTTCCTCCTCCTATCCACTCTGCTATTCCCCTTTCTCTTCAAAATAGTTGAAAGAGAGAAAGGAGAGAGAGAGAGAGAGAGAGAGAGAGAGAGAGAGAGAGAGAGAGAGAGAGAATCCACACAAACAGCGTTCATTCCTTTATTCTGTCACGTAGTAAAATTAACCAAACACTATGTACCAGATGCAGGGCAAGGTGGAAATGTCACACTGAAGGATAAAAGTTAGCCTAGTCTCCTATAGAGCATTTCACAGCATCTTCAATATGAGAACTTTCCACCCCAAGAAAGCACTTCTGGGTAAGATACTAAAATATTGCATAGTAGAAGCACCAAAACAAAGGTTTAAAAGTTAAAGCCAAGAAAACTCTAGTCATTAATTTTAATGCTCTGCTTATAACATATCTTCATTGCACTAACTTCTGCCCTCTGATCACATCTTATCAATAGTCTTTCACCCATATCCATAGTCAATTGTCTGGCTACACCTTATCAATAGTCTTTCATCCATCACCTTAGCCAATTGAAGACCAAATAGAAGCTTTCCCACGTATCTGCTGTGAATAGCCCTGATCCAGTTTACGGTTCACCCAGTGGTCTCTGCTCACAAGATTGAACATGGTACTCAGGTGTCTTGTGTTGGGGCTCTAATCCTCACATCCTGTGGTACTACCACACTAGTCCTTTCCTACTCCTCACATGTTGTGGTACCCACCACTCTAGCCCTTTCCTAATCCTCACATCCTGTGGTACTACCACACTAGTCCTTTCCTACTCCTCACATGTTGTGGTACCCACCACTCTAGTCCTTTCCTACTCCTCACATGTTGTGGTACCCACCACTCTAGCCCTTTCCTAATCCTCGCATCCTGTGGTACCCACCACTCTAGCCCTTTCCTAATCCTCGCATCCTGTGGTACCCACCACACTAGCCTTTTCCTAGGATACTAGAATGTGTTCTAAACCCCAGGGCTATGTGTTATTGCCTGGCATGCTTAAGGACATGGATTAAACTCTCAGAACTGTAAAGACAGACAGACAAACAGATAAACAAAAACTCCAAACACACAGGGGCCTGGAGAAGGTGCTCAGCAGTTTAGAAGACCTGATGGTCTTACAGAGGAGCTGGGTTCAGTTTCCTGAACCCACACGATGGCTCATGGCCCTCCCTTCCAAAACTCCAGCTCTGGGAGATTCAACACTTCTGGGGACACCAGGCACATACGTGGTATACATATATGTGATGGACAGGCAAAACACACATACACACAAAATAAATGTCTAAAAACTCACCAAACACACAACATACACATGAGAAGGACACACACAGAGAGAATTATGAAAATCCAAAGCTAGGTGCAACTTAAAGAGCTTCCTAGATATGAAAAAAATTTATTTCAAATTTCTGTGTAAATTCTTTGAGGAGTAAGTAATGATCGCTTTCTTCCCATTTTATTGGGACGTAAATCTTTTCTGTAGACACTACTTCTTTCCTATGGATTTTACAATAAAGTCCTTCCTGTCATTTTCTGCTTTCATAATTTATAATATGACCCATTATTCACTCACAAGACCATGGTTCATTTGAACAAAAATCTGAAAACTATGCCCATATTATTTCCAGCCATCAGTGAAGAAAGTGCCCAGGGCATAACTCCCTTGCCCAGGGCACCACTCCCTTACCCGGGGCATCACTCCCTTACCCGGGGCATTGCTCCCTTCCCACGGTCCGAGTCCAAGCTGACCAGGGCAGGACTTGGTAAAAGAGTCCTGAACTGTTTCTTGCAACTTCTCTGGAAGTGGCTTCTCTAGAAATCTATTTGACTGAAAACATGTTGGCATCTTTAATGACTTGCCACTTTGAGAGACATGGCTAGGAAATACAGTGTCGTGTGTTGAAAAGCCCGTGCTATTGACAGTTGATTAAATACTGCATCTAGCTGGGTCTAGCATGGAATTAGGCTTTACTGGAAAAGCAACCTTGTATTACTGTGACTCTCAAACCTATTTAACTTGCAGAACTATTGAAAGTCATAATATAAAATGATTAAAAAATGAAATTCAAGATAATTGGGTAGTTGTTATTAAAGTCTTATGTGGAGGTAACTTATGAAAAATAAAACAGAGATTTAAAAATTTTAGTAGAGAGAATTCCATTGATAGATTTAAGTTACGTCAACACATTTTGGACAGACTTCTTTAAGTAAGACAGTCATTGTTCATTATCTAGACCCAGTGCTGAGAACAGCCTGTAATAAAATGACTGTGGCATTTGAGCAGAGGACTGCTGAGGTCTAGCCTAGTGAGCTGCAAGCACATCTGAGGCATTAGACCAGAAGTTCTCAACAGAAGTCATTCTGGAAACTCACATGATATGGCTTTGTTTGACTGTATTAAAAACTGTTTCAGTTTGATGAGGCCATGGTACAAGTGCCTTGTGCCTGTCCTTATCTTTCTTTTTATTTTCATTTTTCTTATTTTGGGGGTTTATTTATTTATTATTTTGTATGTGTGTTTGCATATGAGTATGCACATACACCACCACATGCATGCCTGGTGCCTATGAAGGCCAGAAGAGGGAATCAGATTTACTGAACCAGACAGATGTGAGCCAACATGAAAGTACAGGAAATCAAAACCTGGTCCTCTGCAAGAGCAGCAAATGCTCTTAATCACTGATCCATCTCTCCAGCCTTCAGAGAGAATTGGTGCCGACTCTTTGGATAAATGTGTCACCAGGAAATATGGTCATGCTGAAAGAAAAGCAAATCAGGAAGCGATGAATGAAACAGTTTTACACCCTCGGGTCCTAAGAAAACATTTCAGAAATGGCCCTTTAAATTTTTCTGTTATTGCAAAGCAAACAATAGATAGAGGTAGAAATACACTTTTCATAGAGTCTTTCAGCTGAGACAACAGGAACTAGGTCAGGGGACCAGTGTACTTGCATAATATTCACTCTGAAAGCTTATAGGCTTTAACCTTGACTAAAATACTGGTGTATGAACAGGTCCTTTATAACCAAGTAAAGAAGCATTGTGTTCCTAAACAGGCTGCCTTCCATGCTTGATGTCACGGAATAAGGGTCCTCCGTGATTCTGTGCCAACAACTCCAGCACTATGTCTGGGGGAGGGGCCTTTGTCACCTACTGTCTACACTTGTAATTTTTGTATTGTGAGATGAAATACTTAAGACTGGCTAAGTGTTTAGAGATCGCATCTCACATAGGGAGCCAGAGAAAAGACTGGAGCTCTAAAATTCCGTGAAGCTCATTTCCCCATGACATAAGAACATCTCAGGAAGCCCCACTTCCTAAAGGACTTACCCCTCAACAGGTAAGAACACTGAGAACCAAGTGCCCAGCACATGAGGCTTTGCTGGGGACAACAAACGATTAAAGCATAGCTACTGTCTTAGGCATGTTGTCTAAGATTTCTATTGCATGCAAACTGTGAAGAGGAGGCAATAGTAGCTGGAGATAATATTCACACTTACAGACAAAGGGTGCAAAGTGTAGAAGTACCCAACATGACAATCGGAGCTGGACTTCTCACTCCACATCCATCAAGGGCAGAAACACAGTCCTTAGAATTGTCCTCACACTGCCCATCCCAAATATGCATTCTATGATTATTTTTAAGCTTTTTATTCCCTTGCTAAGCAGTGTTTTGCCGGAACTCCTCCGAGGCTTCTCTGTTTTCTGCCAGGCCTGCTTTAATCTGGCCTAGCCCTGTCTCTGGGAGAAGGGGCATGCGGCTTGCATTCCCAGTTTGGATTCGCCACTGTCTGGCCCAAGCCCCAACCAGTAACCTTGGCTCTCGACTGCCTGCAAGCTCTAAGTTCCATTCAAGCCTTCTCTGAATACAGAATTGATTTTATTGCTCTTCCCCCCCCCCTTTTTTTGGTTTTTTGACACAGGGTTTCTCTGTAGCTTTGGATCCTGTCCTGCTCTTAGTGTATTTGTTGGTATTTAAGCTGCTGCCACCATGGCGCAGTGCCGCCAGTCATGTCTCCCTGCCACATGCCAGCAACCGCAATACTTGCTGGCCAATAAAGACTATTACACCTACAACAATTTTCTGAAAACTGGCATGGAGGGAAGATCATTTGATTAACAAATTAATTAATTTGAAAATTGCTAACAAACCCCAAGATAATAGCAGACAATATCACCATCCAGGAATTTAGCATTCTTTTTGTTTCTACTATAGACAGAATTCTGCAAGAGTTACAGGAGTTACCCTGTACATATTTTTTTGTGATCATGGTGCTTAGCTTTGTTCTTCATATTATATCCCTAAAGAAATGGTTTGATAACAGAGTCAAGAATGAGAAACTTGTAGAAATGGTACAGTCTTTATAGACTGGTAATGAGAAGTTAGCTGAGAGGATTCATACAGTTGAAAAGGATAACCTTAACTTGACAGGCAAAATTTAATTCCTGCAATGGGTTATGAAGCCATACTGTTGAAAATGTCAATCAAAATCTGTTAAAAAATTTTGACAAGTTAGCAGATGAAACATCTCTCCAGGAAGGCAATCTGTACACCATCCAAATAATATCCAAAGATGAGAAATTATCAATAATGGAAAAATGTAATACCTTGGAATCACATGTACAGAATGAGGACCAGAAATTATTTTCATTAGAAATATTCATAAGTCAAGAGATTCAGGCTTTACAAAAGACAGTGATAAAAAGATTTAAGTCAATTGAGGAAATTCTCAGAACTGATAAGTGAGGAGAGGAGGTATAGGCAAGGAATTTAACATCACCAGTACCTCTAAGACTAAGAGATGACTTAACAAGAGGGTTGGCTACTTATCCTGTCATTACATCCAAAAAGCCAGCAAATACCCAATACCCAAATGGATACAAAGTATGTAAATGGAAACCTATAGTTATGAAAGATTTAAAAGAAATTAAGCAAGCAGTATTATCTTATGGCCTGTATCACCATTTGTTAGGGAGATGGTAAAGACATGGGCTTCAAGCAATGAAGTTACTCCACATGATTAGCTTCAATTAGTCTCAGTGGTCCTTGAAAATGGGCCGCAGTTACAGTGGAAGTGCTATTGGAGAGAGGAGGCTAAAGCCTTAGAACAGGAAATAAGGGTTAAAGGATTTGAGGCTTCCAAAGATCAAATTCTTGGAGAGGGTTATGCTGATTCACAGAGTCAAGCTATTTACAATGAACACATCTAGTACCTATGACATACAACATCCTTGAATGCTTAGAACAAGACTTAAGAACTAAGAAGAGGAATTGAATCATATACTATGGTCATACAAAGCCCAAGAGAACTTTTTGGTGACTTTTTACAAAGATTAACTAAAGCTGTACAAATAGGGGTAACAGATCCAGAAGCTGGATGAGTACTTATTGAATCTTTAGCTTTTGAAAATGCCAACTTAGAATGCAAATCATACTAGGGCATTTAAAGGTCAGATCAGCATCAATGGAAATGGATGAATGGATCCTGTACATAGTCAGTGTTGAGTCATTTGATTATAATACTGAGGCTTGGGTAGGAGAAACAATTTCCAAAGGTACATCAAAATGCCAAATGTTTTAATTGTGGTAGAATAGGACATCTGAGAAGGGATTGTAGATAAGGTGTTCTTAGAAATAATGTTTCCTCTGTGAATGAGAAAAACAGACAGTCTCAATCTTCTAAGTTATGTAGAAGATTTGGCAATGGCTGGCATTAGATCAATGAATGTAGATCAACAAGAAGTAAACAAGGCAACCCGTTACTCCTTCAGGGGGCCTCTCACAGGTCCCCAGGTCAAATGTGTTCCAGTCACTCCCAGTCACTGTGGAGGACATGTCTCTGCAGGAAAATTAAAAAATCAAGTGCATATTGCAAAAAACCATACTGTTCTGGACAATGGAATAAACATGGAGGATGAATCCAAAATTCCAGTAGAAAATAGGAAACGTATATTTTGGCAGACTTCTATAAATGATTAAAGACCAAAGCTGAGAGAATGAATAAATAACATTGTAATTGAAGGATTACTGGACATGGCTGTAGGTGTGACTATTATTACTCAGTTGTAGGTGTGACTATTATTACTCCAGAATCTTGGCATCCGAATTGGCCTCTTCAGGAGGCAGATGTTCAATTCCTAGGAACTGGGACCCTTTTCAAGTAAAACAAAGTATAAGATGGGTTGAATGCATAGGGCCAGAAGGACAGAAAGAAAGACTGAGGCCATATGTGGCTAATATAGCAGTGAATCTATGGTGTCATGATCTGTTGCAGAAATGGAAGACCCATATTAACATTCCTGCAGTCTCAGAAATGGAACATAAACCAGTCATGTTTCTTGGAAAGATATTATAAAAAACAGTCACCGACCTTTCAGGCTGTACAAAAATACAAAACAACTAGCAAACATTCAGAGGTACTGATGGCCCCACCTTTAAAATGGTTAACTAACAAACTAATATGTATTAAACATTGGCCTTTAACAGAGGAGAAACTGCAGACTTTAGAACAGCTGGTACAGGGATGACTAAATTCTCACTATATTAAAGAATGAACCAGCCCTTGGAATTCTCCTATATTTGTTGTTAAAAAGAAATCTGAAAATTGGAGAATGGTGACAAATCTAAGAGCTGTCAATAAAATAATTCAACCAGTGGGCCTTCCACTATCTGGAATTCCTTTGCCTTCCCTATTACTTAAAGGATGGCCTCTTACAGCTATTGATTTAAAAGATTATTTCTTCACTATACCTTTACAAGAAAAAGACAGAGAAAAAAATTGCCTTCATGGTACCTACTTATAATAATTCTCAGCCCACTAGGAGATATTAATGGAGGCTCCACCCACAGGGAATGCTCAATAATCCTACCCTGTTCCAAAATTTTGTAAGTCATCCATTGGAAATAATATGTAGACAATTTCCTAAATCTATAATTTACCAATACATGGATAACATTTTGCTATCCTATTCAAATGTAGATACTTTAGAAAGAATGTTTGAGAAAATAAAGGAAGTTTTGCCTAAATGAGGATCACAAATTGCTCCTGAAAAAAATACAAAGAGGAGACTCTATCAAATATCTAGGTTATAAAATAGGTTTCTAGACAATTAGAACACAAAAAGTACAAATTAGGAGAGATTGATTGCGGACTCTTAATGACTTTCAAAGACTGCTCGTAGACATTTCCGATCTAGACTTGCCTCTGGGATAATACCTGATCTAATAATTCATTTAAACAAAACTTTAGATGGTGACAAAGACTTAAATATTCCCAGAAAATTAACAGCTGAGGCTGAGAAACAATTGACTTTGATTGAAGAGAATTTACAGGAAGCGCATGTGGGACATATGGATCCAAAGCCTAACTACATTCTGGTCATATTACCCTCCAAACATTTCCCTATAGGAATTTTAATGCAGAGGGAAGATAGTATCTTAGAATGGATCTTTTTTGCCACATAAGCCAAGTAAAAATTTAAAAACTTATGTGGAAAGGTCTCTGAAATAATTATAAAAGTAAAATTGAAGCTTTGTCAATTAGCAGGAATAGACCCAGCAGAGATTATAGTACCTTTTGCTACTAATAAAATTAAAAAATTCTGGGAAGACAGTGAACCCTGACAAAGAGGCTAATTTTTAAGGAAAGAGTAATAACAACTATCCCAAAAGAGATAGAATTAACCTTATAAAGAGAGCTACTTGAATCCTTCCCTGCATTGTACATGACACACCAATAACTAGAACCTCTCCATTCTATACTGATGCAAATTACAAATTTTGGCAGGAAAGGCAAGTTGCAAATCAGAAGATATAATAAAGTGGAGCAAAGCCCTTATGATTCTGTCCAAATTCAGAAGTATATGCTATTCTCATGGTACTAAGGGATTTTAAAGAACCTCTCAATACAGTTACTGATTCACAATATGCAGAAAGAGGTTTTTTTGCATATGGAAACCACTGAATTTATAGCAGATGATACAGAATTGACTTCATTATTTATTGAAGTTCAAGATACATTTGGGAAGGGGTTTCACTCTTGTTTCCTCGGGAGAAGAAAAGCTATGGATACCATCAAAATTAACAAAGATTTGGTTGAAAATGAGAAACCTCTTGAGAAAGAGAAATAACAGATAAATTAAATTAAGTTAGTAAATATCTGAATAAATATTGGATTGGCAGTGCCTTCCTTAAAGATGCCTCAATATCTTTCAAACTGCTTCATAATGAAACACTTGCTTATCTACCTTCCACAGAATTCAGCATTCATGATGGATTTCCAGTCTGAGTCACTTTCCTTAGCCATGAATTGACAGGCCAAAATGCTGGCCCTGTCCATGAATTCCTGAAGAGCTGCCAAATTATTTCCCTGCATCTGAAGTCCATGTCCACACTTATAGACAGCTTCCTTCTTCCTGTCAGGGACGCAACCATGTCCTGCTTTCCAGTCGAATCTCCACTGCTTCTCCTGAAGTGTGCCACTGGAGAAAAGGCGGAGTCGTTGCTGCAGTTTTGCAGCTCTCCAGGATCTGGCCTTTTGGGGCAGAGTTGAGGGAGGCTGACCCAGTGCCCTCCTTGTCTGCGATAGCTCAAGCCTGTTCCTAGGGTAGAAACCTCAAACCCTCTGCCCCTCAAGGCCCGCTTCCTACTGCCTGCCTCCCTGTGAACGGCTCCTCAGCATCCGTGTTTCCATCAAGGCTCTATCAGTCTACCACGCCTGCCATGGCAACAGACCTTGCCTCTACTGCTTTCCCAGCACCCTTTTAAAGAATTGGGTGCTAGACCTGGCCTGAATTTTGACTACCAGAATTTTTGGGGCAATTCTGATTTCAATATTTATTCAAGCTTATATTTGACTTTCCTCAAAGTGTAATTTTAATTTGATAAGCTTACTAAATCGGGTTCTAACTACATTCTTTGATTTTTTTTCACACAGCAAAGTATAATGTATAATATGTAATCTAATACAATATGATATGCATAGATGTAGACATAAAGATATAGCTGAACATGATACAGACCTAGATACACAGATATGTAAAGATGGGGGAAACATGCTGCTTCCTTTTTTTCCTCAGTGCATATACGAAAGTATTTGTAATCCCAGCCATGTTGACTATGCTCTTTGCAATGCCAATCTTGTTTACCTTAACTTATAGTTAGGTTACTATTTGCAATTAGGGAAGTGACTATTTTAAATGTTTCATTTAACACCAATAGGCCATGGAAGTAGATGGATTAAATAATGCTGTACAACCTATTCAGGTTTTTGAATGATTTATGATCGATATATAAGTAGCATCAGAACATTTCAGTTTCAGTCTAGACATGTAACCTACAATTAAATGTCTTGAAATATGAAAAGTATTTTGGTGGTCATGTCTCGTTTTAATATGTTAATTTATATAAAATATGAATCAGGAGAAGGAATTATTTTAGGCATGATCAAGAAAGACAATGTATCAAAAAAAAGATGGCAGAGAAATATTGTTTTGAAGTTCCTCAGAGGCAATTGTCAAATCTATGACTATTATGGCATAGTTGTGACTGTTCCGATGAGGCTGTCCCCTCTCATTACCTGAACTGTCACTGTCAGCAGTTCCTACATTTATTAATAACTTCCATAAGCATGACGCGAGACTCCAAAGGACAGGACTGGGCAGTTTGTCTGGTGTGGATTCTTCCTAATCACAGGTGGAATTCTCAAACCCCTTGCAATCTTTTCAAATCCCCAGTCTTTGGGGCTGCGCTCATTAGCATCCTAAGAATAATTTATTTCTACATATAATTGCTTTCTAATAGAAGCTATCCTCTTCCTGTCAGGTAAAGATGTCTTAGGACCTCTGTCTGATAAAATGTCTTACATTTTCAAAAGAAACTGGTTTTGTGTTTTATAAGCCTCCAAAGTTCAATGCCTTAAAGCTTCAATATCTCAACATAATTTTGAACGGGTCCTGACTCATTCAAAAAATTTATTTGCTGTCCCCTCTCCACTCCTACCCTCAAACCCCTTTGCCATGCAGGGTTAAAATTTAAACCTAGAGGTGATTAACCAGTTAGCTCCCTCGAAGTTACACATCGTTGCTGTTGTTGAAGGAAGGCCCTGCTGGCAGCTCTGGCTTCACGGTGCTGAGCTGAACACGGCCGTTCTCAGGCTCCTTCACAATGGCCTTTGATCCTCACTCTAACCCTGGGAGGTCGGCAGCCGAGGGCGGTCCTAGCTGGGTAGACGTGAATGAATGGAGCTTGGCTTGCGGTTTATCAATGACTCAGACAAAGCAGCCCGAATGCCTGCATCAGCAGCATGTTTTCATGCATTTCAGATTGCTACTGAGATTGTTAATTAAGAGCCTTTAATTCATCCTTCTCCCATGATAGAAGTTCTGCTTAGCTGGACTTCCGAAGACTCTGTGTGGAGACGCAGGTTTAATCAAAGGCCTTAAGACAGTGCCTTGTCAGAGCACAAACACTGTGAAATCCCAAGGAAAATACAGTTTAATGCATCCAGTTAAATTGCCTGAGAGGAAATAGTAAAAACAGCTTCCTTCAAGTCTTTCCCCTCAGGCCATTCACTAAGAAACTGGTCACTAACTGCTGGTAACAACCCATTTTGGAAGGATTATTGCTATTATTGGCATTCTGTGGTTTATAGCAACATTTTGTTAAAGACATGGGAAGTGGGAATGCAGCCGGACTTGGGATTTCAGAGAAATTATTCTTTCCATTGTGGTTAATGGCCTCTTTTTATTCCTATCTGAACATACCAGGCTGAGCTGTGTGAGTTGCTGGGGCTTATTAGCTACTGCATTTCTTGTTACGTTAAGAAATATGCTCTACACCAGAGTCAGCATTAAAATCAATGGAGCCAAAATATAACATTTATTGTTAGTAAAATGGAATCATGCTGAAAAGGCTGAATGAATGCTTGGCTTAAACTGGATGATAGAAATCCAATCGCTTGCCACGAGCGCTTTCTGGCTGACACACAGGCAGGTGCATGCTATTCCTTTCCAGTGATTGCTTGTTAAGTGGGAGCAGGCAAATATGCATTGCCAAATGGAGAATAATAACCAGAGTGGTAGTATTGATTTTCCATAAGTCTATGTGAATTTTCATACCTGGAGAAGGGCCTGCTCTGGCTGGCTATATATAGCAGTGTGCACTGCTCCTCTGTACCTGGTGAGTCCCATTTACTGAAAACAGACGGCACAGATGGCTTCGTGCAGGGACGGGCAAACGCCACACGGTGAAAAAAAAAGTTCTGGGGAGTTTCAAAAATACTTCTGTTTGCTTCAAAAGAGCAAAATCAAGTCAGAACCCTAAAAAAAATTATAAGGTAAAAAATTAGGATTGAATGTAGATTAAGCCTATTTTATTCTCAGAGGAGATATGACTTAACTTTTTTGGGAGGAGATGTATTTCCTCACATATTTTAATTGTCAAAAAAAAAAAAAGAAGAAGAAAGATCAGAACATATCATTAGTTCAGCTTCCTAGTGAACCTGACTTTCTGGGAAATTTACATCTCTCTCTCATTTTCTGTTAGGCTTCGCGCCCTGTTTTCCCACCTAAAGAATGGTAATGAGCTGCAGCGAATGAGATCTGTGGGGAGAACAGTGGACTCGGAGACTAAAGGTAAAAGGATGATTGATGGTAAGAAATTACCATAAAAGTACAATCAGGATCAGATTTTAAAATGAATTTTTAAGCAGCCTAAGAGACGCCCTTTGATTTGCAGTCTGGTGGAATGGGTAATGTCTCTTTTGGTGGATAAAGTTTCTTCCTCTGTCACTTGAGCTCTTTCTGATCTTTCTGACTGGAAGTAAAGCGGAACCAAAGTCTGAAGCAGCTGTTAATGCAGAAAATATCAAACACTATGTTCTTGATGTCAAAACCCAGGCATAGCAGGCGAGAGGAGAAAAATAAATAGAATATTACTGTTAGTATTATTGTGTTGGGTTCTCTCTCACTACAAAATGGGTTAAAACATATGAGGTTTTGTTGTTGTTGTTTATTTTTTGTTTTTTTAAAACTTGTTTATATACTGGGAAAAAACCCACACAACTTACTGACTTCAGGTTTTAATTTTTGTTAGGTACATATAATGTTTCAACTAAAATATTGAGACAAAAATGTATGTCTTGGGCTGCATCTTTCCTATATAATTTTTAGGTTTAAATGCACTTTAGGCCAAGTTCTTACCTCATTCCTACAAACCACTAAGGTAGCTCCCTCCACTGCTAATTAATGCTTGCTATTGCTGTCAGAGTGATCAAGCTTAGCTGATAAAATGCAAGTGGCCCAGTTAACCCTGAACTTCAGTTAGGCAGCCAAACTGCTTTCCGTACACAAATGACCCACACCAGCTGCGGTAGCTGAGGGGCAAGCCACAGCGGAAGCCGGCAGCCACCTGGAGGCTGGACTGCGTCATTTCCCCTAAGGTCTTCCTTCTGTCCCTAGGTCCCCTTGCAGGGTAGTGTATGGCAAGCAGCCATCGTGTCTCCTTTGCTTCTTTGCTGTGGGGACAACCTTGCCTTTCGCTCACTGGCAGCAGTGCTGATAAACACTGACTAGATATACTCAGAATCTGAACGTTTTTATTTAATGTGTTCAGAAGCTGTTGTCCGTTAATAATTTTAGTAGAATGTCTGCCCAACTCTGGTTTACAGCAGTGAACCCTCAGTGTGAGTCAAGAACGGCCATCTTGACTTTATAGATAACACACATCCAGCAGCGATTTATCCACATGCCCAGGCTTATTAGTAGACTGGAAATATTGCACTCATTAGAACATTATGTGAAGATTTTAACATAAAAATAGTTGATGAACCCTTGCATATCATGTTTTCCTTTTACCTCATTTAGACTTTCATTTCATGGGCTTTTTCTGTTTAATACTCTTGCTTTTAAGAAAAGATGCTCAAAATATATTCTTGCAGGGTTTTTAAAATAAGCTTTGTTTATGGCTGTAAGCACAAAAAATAAAAGAAAAGAAAGCAAAAACAGAAGCAAATGAACAAAACCCCTGGGTTAATCCTAGTGTGCGTGCACACACACACACACACACACACACACACACACGCGCGCGCGCGCGCACACACACACACACACTATTCTAAGTCTCCAGCTTCATAAATGAGGTTGATTCGTTAAGATCCCCGCTTTCCAAGTGTTAAACACTATGGAAATCGTCAGCATTGCAGACAGCCGCTGCGCGTGAGTGTGTGCATTCCTCCCCGGCTGCTGACAGCTCTCCTCTAATGACTTTAATCATAGATTCTGGAAAGCTGAACCGGCTATTGAATTGCAACAAACTCAGTGGTCAATGTCTGTGTCACTTTTCTGGGAGCAGGACTTTCTGAGCATCAAGGAGCTCATTCTCTGAGCCTCCCGGAAGAGCGCTAAGGGCATTACCTCTCTGTCAATCACATCTGTAGTCCCTGAGCCAAATTATTATGATTTGGCTCAAGACGTTCCATTGAAAGGTGTTTGTGTGGTATTCTTATCTGTGTACTGTATATAACTAATGATGATTGTTTATGGAAAGGTGCCTGTCCAATTATTTTTGAAGAAACACAGGAATGCAGAATGACTGGAAGCATCAGGTTTTTGCAGGAGAATGCCTCAGGTAAGAGGAGAATGGCTAGAGGCTATAAGGAATCACAAGAGACAAGTCAGTGGTAAATTGGGAAACTGACATATCTCATCTAATATACTTGCTAACTAGGCCTTTAAAAACCTTGACATTTAACTAAGTTTGTGGAAAAGTTATGGGTTTTGTCCTTTTCTCTGGGCTCTAACTCATTAATCCGGTGAATTAAGGTGTTTATCACGAGTACAGCATTAGCAGGTTGGGAAGGGAGGTGTTGAAAGGCAGGTAAGCAGCTGTTCACACAGGCTGTGCCTGGTTCAAAGCCAAGTCAGTCAAAACTGATACTTCAAGTTATTTACCCTTTTGGTACTTCAGGGCTTGCAGTGGCATGAAAGGAGCCTTTCATTTGGCAGAGGCATTTAAACCAGCCTCAGACAGGCTGCAGCATTTCAGAGGTGGGGGTCCTTTGTGGAAACAAACAAGTTTCTAGGGAATTTTAAGTAAGTTGGGAAGAAACAGCAACTTTTCAGTTCAGTTAACCCCGTCAGCATCTAACGCTGACCAAGCTCGTGCCATTTTAGGGCGCCGTGATGGCTTGTGGCAAGATCTTTGCCTTTCCAAAGTTAGTGCCTTTCCAATGCCTGGCATTATATATTTTTTAATTTAAAAAGGCCTGAAGGAACAAGTCAGAACATAGGTTGTTAATAATCAGAAAGCAACACAGGCTCTCAGAAAGGTTTGCTCGCAAGGTGCATGGGAAATGCCTGGGCGTTCCCCTCAGCCCTTTATTTAGTGGATGTCATTAAGGTAAGGCTTCCAAAAGAGATACTGACTTGGCTTTTTGCTGTTAAAAAGATTATCTCCAAAATCAAGCAGAAAGTCGTGTTCTTTTTAAATGGCCAGGCCCTCGTGCCAATTTCTTTAAGTCAAGACCCTAAAAAGACACCTAGTGGCAGCGTCAGCTGTTTCACCATCCACTAATGTGCGAAATTAATGCACAGACGCCCACGGCGCTGCTTTAGCTCGCTTGTGTTCTCAAGTTACTGAAAACCTTATGGGTGTGTTTTCTTTTTCTGACATTCACCTGTGAACTTGAGATTCACCCTATTTTGTAAAGATAAGGAAGCTTTGCTTCAGAATTATTAGCTCTGACCTCGTGGGCCTGGACATTAGCTGGCCATGTGAAAGCCATTTAAGATGCGTATTTTGAAAGACATGTTTCAATTATTTGTACCGGCTCCTTGATTTTCAGTTATTCTTTATCAATTATGATGAAAATCAATATTCAACTTATATTTTGTATGCACTTGGCACATTTTGAGAAAAATCTAGGATATCATTCTTGCGTTTAAAGTTCTAACTTGAATGTGGAAGAGAATCATAACATATGAAGTGTTACGCCCAAATCCGTGGGTCCCCACAAAAGCCAACAAAGGAGACCAAGTCCCATATGTAAAAGCAAAGAGCCTTCATTTTAATCAAGTTTGCAAACTCGGTTTCTCCGCATGTCCA
Organism: Ondatra zibethicus; assembly: GCA_004026605.1. Lineage (NCBI taxonomy): Eukaryota > Metazoa > Chordata > Mammalia > Rodentia > Cricetidae > Ondatra > Ondatra zibethicus. Next base: position 58,704 of record PVIU01003055.1, read on the forward strand.
ACATATTGGAATATCCAGAGAGCCCCGAGCTCAATTAGAATTGGGTTTTTATAGTAGTAAAGGTGGGGGTGAGGGGTCTCTGAGGTTCAGGACCCCTGATTGGCTGACATTTGTTTAAGGGTGTCCTGGTGAAGTGCTGGGCAGGTATTTCTATCTACAGTGCTTGGAATGCCAGGAATTTCCTTTGAATGATCTGCTCTTGGGTGGGGATTGGGTAATCTCAGCCTGCCAGGCATTGTCTCAGGGTAAACTATTGAGACTCCAGACTCAATTTAAATTTATCAGTGGCCAGAGTCCCAGGTGATAATGGTTGGAAGTAAAGCACTTCCTTTGGATGACCTGCCCAGACTTAGCTTTTATGGCTGGCCCCCACATGAAGGAAGAAAATAGATGAGAGCGATGTAAGGCTGTGGTGATAATAAGTGTAAAGAAACACTAAGTAAAAAGTATAAATAAATAAAAATGTTAAAAAATTATGTTTGTTTTGTCATTGTTTTGGTCTGAAGGTAGAGCCTTGCACATATGATCAGCCCTCTTTACAGCCAAGAGGCAAGCCAGAAACAGTGATATTAATAAACAGCTAGGGACAATCCTTGACAAAAAAAGTGGCATTGGCCTGAGGGATGTGGGCTATACTGTGTTCTCAGCATAAAAGGCAAGCAACGTTGGGCCAATATTGGCAGCTTTAATCCTGGGAGGAGGGACGTCCTTATTCCTGATCTGATGCTGGTTCCAATCTCATCAGCTATGCATAGTGACAAAGCACACTGCCACAGCACGGATCCCCAAGGACTCGCCACACTGAGACCTGAGCGGTAAGGTTCACGAAACACAGTGGACTCAGGGAGGTCCCAAAAGCCTGTCTTTATGTCCAGTCACCAGAAACTAGGTGAAACGGAGACAGCCCTCTGAGTGTGTTGTGAGCGAAGAAGAGCTGCCCCACGTGGATGCTTCCTGTTTTTATGCATCACGTGGGTGGGAAGCATAGGGAAGGCCTTTGGGCACACATGAAACTGTTCCTCAGGCAGACAAAGAACCTAGGATCGCATTTTCAATCATAGTCCTCCTTCAGGATTATGGAAAAGAAGAAACTTGGAATCAGAATATAAAAGGTGTTTGCAAAGACTTCCCAATGCTCTAAACTGCCTAGTCCCGAACTCCAAGAAAGGCACTAAAAGGCCAGGGCACTATCAGCTTGGGTCTCACTAGGGCTCTGAGAAGGGGCTTGGATTGAGGACTCCGCGACTGCAATTGTAAGCCCCTTGTGTGCCAGTCCACTCTCATCCTGAGTCAGCTCCGAGGTTCACAGAAGCATCCACACTCAGCTCTCCCTGCCATCAGAGGGCGGGGAGGAACATCGGACGCGTCCCAGCTTATACCTGGGACAAAGCTAGGCCTGAAAGAGCATCAGTCACTGCCCGAAATTGAGGGCAGGAAAAAGAGGACTAGAAATGTCTGGCAGTGGCCAAACTCCACTAACATGGCAGAGATAGTGAGAGCAGGGAGAATTTCACAGAGGGGAACTAGAAAGGACAGAGACACAAAACACTGTAATCTAGGTGTCAAAAGGAGGTGTGGCCTTGACACTGGCTGACTTATGGAACGACTTATGGAAGGCTACATTAACTGTTGCAATGCTGAAATGAGAGGAACGACTTTCCAGTAAATGTCTGTTGAGGCTGAGTTTTTGTTATTGATCATGGCATGCCATGTGCTGTGTTTTGTTGTGATAGCCTTCGAAGGTCGTTATGTTAAGGACTGACCCATCTCCCAATATGGTGCCCTGGAGAGTAGAGCCTTCAGGCCATGGAGTCTAGGGGTAGACATTTAGTTTATTGGAGGTGCGCCCTCTAAAGGCACTGATTGTAGGATGTCGCTAGCCTCTTAGTCTTTCTATGGCTTGAGATGTGTCTATCTGGTCCTCTGTTTTCCTGCCATGATATGCCACCATTTGCTACACTCATCAGAAGCCAAACCAATGGGTCATCTGATTTGGATTTGAGCATCTACAACTTGGTGCTAAGCAGATCTTTTCTCCTTACAAGGCCAGGTGGTGTAGTATTCCATTTTAGTGATACAAATTGATTGATAATCATTTTAGGCACTTATATAAGCATGTTAGGCCACAAAATCATATGAGAAATCCTCACTAAAGAAGGTTCCTGTATGTACACAAGCTTCACCATGGTATGACCAGGAGGTCATTTTCTGCCTGCTACTTTTGCAGATCTGGACAAAATACATGCATGCAAATATAATTATTGTAAGTGGAAAATAACAAATGGATTCAACTGGAATGATTCCTGGGCTTGAACACCAGGCAGGAGGAGGTGTTGGTCTCAAATGCCGAGTGCGCTGATTCAGCAGCTGCTTATCTTGGTTTTGTTGTTTTTGTTTCACAAAATTAGCAGGATCATAAATGGTCTGATGGCCTCGTCTTCACATTTATGCCATTCTTTATCTATGAGACTCTTTAGGCTCAGAGAGAAAGTTGTTATGCCCAGATCGGCGAAGTCCCCCAAAAACCAACAAGGAGGCCGAATCCCATATGTAAAAGCAAAGAGCCTTTATTTTATGCAAGTTTGCAAACTCAGTCTCTCTGCATGTCCAATGTATTGGAATAAACAGAGAGCCCTGAGCTCAGTTAGAGTTGGGTGTTTGTAGTAGTAAAGGTGGGGGTGAGAGGTTTCTGAGGTTCAGGACTCCTGGTTGGCTGACATTTGTCTAGGGGTGTCCTGGTGAGTGTGCTGGCAGGTGGTCCTATCTACAACGATTGGAACGTTAGGCATTTCCATTGGATGGTCTGTTCTTGGGTGGTGCTCATGTAATCTCAGTTTGTGGTTCTTCCTGCAACCAGGTATTGCTTCAGGGTAAACTACTGAGACCCAGGCCTTTATTAAACTTATCAATGGCTGAGTCCTACTCTGGCAGGTGATAATGGTTGAAAGTAAAGAACTTCCTTTGGGTGGTCTGTTTCTATTCAGCTTATCATGGCTGGTTCTTACAAAAGTACCAATTTGACATACTTATAGACCCTGGTGAAATGCACATTTGGAGCTGCCTTTCATTTGAAGACATCTGCCTTTAAGATGTACTATTGCCAAGATCCTTAGCACAGTGGTGGACAGTAAGCTGGGCTTGGGGGGCCATGCTGGTAATGCTGGTGTAGAGGATGTCACAGAAGGTAGAGAAGATCTAAAGAGGTATGGAGAGACAATAGGATGGGAAAGAGGAAGCAACATGTTACCCACACCCCTGTAGAATTTAGCAGCTGATGGTGTCCCCAAGCTTTGAGAAGATGTTTTAAGCTGGAGTGGTAGTTTGGATACTATTATTCCCCATAAACTCATTGGGAGTAGTGCTATTAGGAGATTTGGCTTTGTTGATGTAGGTGTGGCCTTGTTGGAGAAAGTGTGTCACTGTGGGGATGGGTTTTGAGGTCTCCTATGCTCAAGTTATGCCCAGTGTCTCAGTTCACTTTCTGTTGCCCGAGGATCAAGATGTAAAACTTCCCACACCATATCTGCCTGCATGCCACCATATCTCACTATGATGATGATGGACTGAACCTTGAAACTCTAAGCCAGTCCCAATTAAACGTTTTCCTTTATAAGAGTTGCTGTGATCATGGTGCTTCTTCACAACAATAGGAACCCTAACTAAGGCAAATCAAGATAGGAATGAATGAACTAGAAGGCCAGAATATATGAAACAAATTTTTCCTACTGATAACTGATATTAATCAATAATCATTTCTCTATCAGACTATTCTGAAAGTGTTTAAATGCATTAATTAACTGCCAACATCATTTGGTTGTTTACGAGGCAGGTGGTATCATTCTTCCCAGGCACTCTTCAGTCCCAGAGCCTTTGCTCTTTCTGTTTCTTCTGTAGCAGCACTTCCAGTTGCTGTGCAGCCTACCCATCACTACGTCTTGGTCTCTACTCTAGTGCCATCTCCTGAGCAACAGTTGTTCTGATCCTCAAACTGTTCTGTAGTGCTCTTTATCTCTTGCTATACCTTATTTTTCATCATGGGTTGTGACATGAATCTATTATGAGTTGTCTATTCTCCCTCTGGAATGTACTAGATGGTAGCAGGGGACTTTATCCAGTCTATTTATGACCGTGTTCCCAGTCACACAAATAATGCCCTTCCCAGAGAAGTGGCATAGTGGATGGCTACTGAGTGAAGTTATCTTAGTGTATAAGGAACTAACTGAGAAGAGCTTCAGAAAATGTCCCCAACTCTGCGAGTCACACATGCAAAGTGAAACTTGAATCCAGGGAGTTTGGCACTGGTATGCAAGCACCTGCTCTGTTCTACATGGAGTGCCTTGAGATTCATCCTTACCTCAGTGCCCAGAGAGAATCAGATCCACAGTGAGCAGTGAAACATCTATAAATGAGAACTGCATAGGGTCACAGTAGGCTTACTGGGCTCTGAATTTCAGTCTAGACCTCCACACATGTCATTGGCTAGACCTCCACATGTCTCCCTCAGGCAGACCTGAAAACCACTGAAATTTATTTTAATGAGAAAAGGACAGTATATGGCCTTGCTTGCCAGTGTATTTCTGAATGTCAGCATGGGGTCTTCCAATACTCTGGCTGAAATGTTCACACCCCAGTTTATTGTCTGTGTTCAGGTCACTCACTGTGGAACACCAATGAGTGTCATGACATCCTGGGAAACTTGCTGAAGCCTAAGCTTTCCTTTTATTTTTAGCTCACTAATTCAAGAATCAGGGCTGGAAATTTCAAGCTTTGGTTGTGTCATTATAAGGAAACATTGAGAGGAGCAAGACAAAGCCAGGCACCTAGGCCAGAGCAAGCCTGAGGCAGCAAACTCCACAAGAGCAGGATTGAGCCAGCGACCTGGGCAGGAGCAGGCCTGGGATGGTGAACTCCACAGGAGCAGGAACAGATCCAGACCAAGGACATTTGTTGAGGCAGGACTGAGCCAGAGACCTGGGATGCAGCAGACCTGAGATAGCGAACTCCACAGGCACAGGTACAGGGGAGCAACTGCTGAATGAGTGGGCCAGAGCCAGAGACTGCTGTGGGCCTGGGCATAAATCTGAGACCTTCAAGAGAGTAGACATGAGCCAGGACCCCTGAGGGTCTGAGCAACAGTCTGGGACTTCTGAGGGAGTAGGCCTCAGCCAGGACCTCTGCAGGTCCAGGAATCAGTCTGGGGCCTCCAAGGGAGTAGGCAGAAACCAGAAACCTCTGCAGGTCCAGGCGTGAGTCTGGAACCTCTAGGAGAGTAAGCCTGAGCTAGGACTTCTGCAGGTCTGGGCGCACCCAAGTCTGGGACCTCCAAGGAAGGAGATCAGAGCCAGAGACCTTTGCAGGACCAACCCCAAGCCAGGGACCTCTGCAGGAGCAGATCCAAACCAGGGACATTTACAGACACAGGTCTGAGCCAGTAACCTAGACCAGAGCAGGCCTGAAACAGAAAACTCCAAGGAATCAGAGCAAACCCTGGGAGCGCTAAGTGACCTCCAGGAACATGGAGTGACCAATCGGGTAACTAGAACCGTGGCACTAACTGTACCATGAGGAACAAACATCTGAGCCTTGGATCCACTGGCACCTAGAAGATTAATCACCAGAGTCACAGACAGCCACAACCAAACCAATTAGAGGAAAAGATGGGTAGACAAGGTAAGAACACATGCAACACCACAAAGAGCAACACAACACCAGTAAAATCTAGAGACCCTACAACAGCAAGACTTGAACAACTAAATATAGATGAAACAGAAGAAAATGACCTAAAAAAATAACTTCAGGGGAATGTTTGAGACACTTAAAGAGGAAATGAGAAATTCCCTCAAAGAAATGGAGGAAAAAACAAATGAAAAATTGGAAGACATCAGCAAATCCCTTAAAGAAAACTAAGAAAAAGCAATCAAATATATGAAAGAAACTATTCAAGACTTGAAAACTGAAATAGAGACAATAAAGGAAACACAAGCTGAGGAAATTATAGAAACAGAAATCATGAGAAAACGATCAGGAACCACAAATGCAAACATTAAACTGCAGAATACAAGAGATGGAAGAGAGAATCTCAAGTGCTGAAGACTAACCATACAGAGTAAAGAAAGAATATTAAGAGCTGCAAAGGAGAAAGGCCAAGTAACATATAAAGGCAGACCTATCAGAATTATACCTGACTTCTCATTGGACACAATGAAAACCAGAAGGCTGTGGTCAAGCATTATGCAGACATTAAGAGACCATGGATGTCAGCCCAGACTACTATACCCAGCAAAACTTTCAATCACCATAGAAGGACAAGACAAGATATTCCATGACAAAACCATATTTAACCAATAACTATCCACAAACCCAGCCCTACACAAAGTACTAGAAGGAAAAAATCCAACCCAAGGAAGTTGGCTGCATCAACAAAAACACAGACAATTGATGATCTCACAGCAGCAAATCCCAAAGAAGGGAAAAACACACAAATTAACATCACAAACAATCAAAAATAAATTAATAGAAGATAGAAATCACTGGTCATCAATATCCCTTAATATAAATGGACTAAATTCACTTGTAAAAAGACACAGGCTAACAGTTTGGATACAAAAACAGAATCCATCCTTCTGCTACGTACAAGAAACACACTTCATCCTCAAAGACAGATATCGCCTCAGAGTAAAGGGTTGGGAAAAAATTCCAATCAAATGGACCTAAGCTGATGTAGCTATCCTAATATCTAACAAAATAGACTTCAAACTAAATTTAATCAAAAGAGACAAAGAAGGACATTTCATAATAGTCACATTTCATATTTGTCACAGGAAAATTCCATCAAGAGGAAATCTCAATACTGAACATCTATGCACAAAATACAAGGGTAACCTCATATGTCAAAGAAACACTTCTAAAGCTTAAACCATATTAAACCCCACACACTAATAGTGGGAGTCTTCAACACTCCCCTCTCACCACTGGACAGGTCAGTCAGACAAAAAATTAATAGAGACACAAGGGAACTAACAGATAGTATGACTCAAATTGACTTAACAGACATCTATAGAATATTCCATCCAAACAGAAAAGAATATACCTTCTTCTCAGCACTTCATGGAACCTTCTCAAAAATTGACCACATGTTCAGTAACAAAACAAACCTCAACAGATACAAAAAGTTGGAATAATCCCATGTATCTTATCAGATAACCATGACTTAAAACTAGAGTTCAACAGCAAAACTAATTCCAGAAAGCCCACAAACACATGGAAATTAAACAGTGCTCACCTCACCTGAATCATCTATGGGTCAAGGAAGAAATAAAGGGAGAAATTAAATACTTCTGAAAATTCAATGAAAATGACCACACAACATACCCAAAATTATGGGGAACAAGGAAAGCAGTGTTAAGAGAAAAATTCATAGCACTAAATGCCTACACAAAGAAGTTACAAAAATCCCACACTAGTGAATTAACAGAACATTTGAAAACTTTAGAAGAAAAAAAGCAAACTCACCCAAGAGAACTAGACAGCAGAAAATAATCAAATTGAGAGCTGAAATAAACAAAATAGAAACAAAGAAAACAATACAAAGAATCAATGAGACAAAGAGTTGGTTCTTCGAGAAAATCAACAAAATAGACAAACTTTTATCCAAACTAACCAAAAGGCAGAGAAAGAATATCCAAATTCACAAAATCAGAAGTGAAAACAGGGACATAACAACAGACATGGAGGAAATCCAGAGAATCATCAGGTCATATTTAGAAAACCTGTACTCCATAAAATTGGAAATCTTAAAGGAAATGAACAACTTTCTGGATAAATATCACTTGCCAAAATTAAATTAAGACCAGATAAGAAAATTAAACAGACCTGTAACTGCTGAATAAATAGAAACAGTCATCAAAAGTCTCCCAAATAAAAAAAAAAAAAAGCCCAGGACTAGATGGTTTCAGCTCAGAATTCTCCAAGATTTTCAAAGAAGAACTAATACCAATTCTCCTTAAATTGTTCCACACAATAGAAATGGGAGGAACAATGCCAAACTTTTTTTTTATGAAGCTACAATTACCCTGATGCCCGAATCCCATAAAGACATTACTAAGAAAGAGAATTACAGACCAATCTCACTCATGAACATTGATGCAAAAATACTGGCAAATTGAATCCAGGAACAAATCAGAACCATCGTCTACCATGATCAAGTCGGCTTCATCCCACAGATGCAGGGATGGTTCAACGTATGAAAAATTGTCAATGCAATGCCCAGCAAAATCCCAGCAAAATTCTTCACAGACCTCGAAAGAATAGTACTCGACTTCATATGGAAAAGCAAAAAACTCAGGATAGCCAAAACAATCCTGTACAATAAAAGAACTTCAAGAGGCATCACAATCCCTGACTTCAAACTCTACTACAGAGCTACAGTACTGAAAACAGCCTGGTATTGGCATAAGAACAGACAGGAAGACCAATGGAACCGAATAGAAGACCCACACAACTTTGAACACCTGATTTTTGACAATGAAGCAAAAAATGGAAATGGAAAAAAGAAAGCATATTTAGCAAGTGGTGCTGGCATAACTGGATATCAATATGTAGAAGAATGAAAATAGATCCATATCTATCACTATGCACCAAATTCAAGTCCAAATGGATCAAAGACCTCAGCATAAAGCCAGCCACACTGAATCTCATAGAAGAGAAAGTGGAAAGTACACTTGAATGCATTGGCACAAAAGGCCACTTCCTAAATATAACCCCAGTAGCACAGACACTGAGAGAAACAATTAATAAATGAGACCTCCTGAAACTGAAAAGCTTCTTTAAAGCAAAGGACACGGTCAACAAGACAAAGCGACAGCCTACAGAATGGGAAAAGATCTTCACCCCCCCCCCCACATCAGACAGAGGTTTGATCTCCAAAATATACATAGAACTCAAAAAATTGTTCGGCAAAAGAACAAATAATCCAATAAAAAAATGGAGTACAGACCTAAACAGAGAACTCTCAACAGAGGATCTAAAATGGCTGAAAGACACTTAAGGAAATGTTCAACATCCTTAGTCATCAGAGAAATGGAAATCAAAAGAACTCTGAGATTCCATCTTACACCTGTAAGAATGGCCAAGATCAAAAACACTGATGACAACTTATGCTGGAGAGGTTGTGGGGAAAAGGGAACACTTTTGCATTGCTGGTGGGAATGCAAGCTAGTACAACCCCTATGGATGTCAGTGTGACGATTTCTCAGAAAATTAGAAAACAACCTTCCTTAAGACCCAGTAATACCACTTTTGGGTATATACCCAAAAGATGCTCAATCGTGCCACAAGGACATGTGCTCAACTATGTTCATAGCAGCTTTGTTTGTCATAGCCAGAACCTGGAAACAACCTAAATGCCCCTCGACTGAAGAATCGATAAGGAAAATGTGGTACATTTACACAGCAGAAAAAAAAAAAACTGATATCTTCAGTTTTGCAGGCAGATGGATGGAGCTAGAAAACATCATTTTGAGTGAGGTAACCCAGACCCAGAAAGACATTTATCACATGTACTCACTCATAAGTGCTTTTTAAACATAACGCAAAGAAAACCAGCCTACAAATCACAATCCCAGAGAACCTAGACAACAATGAGGACCCCAAGAGAGACTTACATAAATCTAATCTACATGGGAAGTAGAAAAGTCAAGATCTCCTGAGTAAATTGGGAGCATGGGGACCTTATGGGAGGATTGAAGGGGAGGAGAGAGGCAGGGAGGGGAGCAGAGACAAATATAGTGCTCAATAAAAATCAATAATAAAAACATAAGGAAACATGGAGGAGCTTCTAGAAATGACATCTCAGTCCATTATACCTGTACTTAAGAAATCCTGCACAACCGAGCCATTGACTCAGAGTCATAGTCTGGGACTTAAGATTAGTGTTCATACAACCTTTGCATTGAGTTTGAGACTAGAAGTTTGGGTCTAAAGAGCCTAGCTTGAACACACTGAGTGGGAGAGCACAGTTCAACTGATGGTAGCGTGTATGCCCAGGGGCCGAAACTCCCAGTGAAACTCAAAGGGAGAGCTTGGCCATAGTGTGTAGCTGGGATGGTTAGTCGTCATGTCTGCATGAGTGGACCTAGAATGACCCAGAAGACTGACTCCAGACGTGTCTGACATGGTGTTTCCAGAGAGATTTGACTGAGACAGAAAGACTTAGCCTGAAAGTGAACAGCACAAACCCGTAAACTGTGGCTCTAGACTGGGGAAGAAGGAGGGAAAAAGCATTTCTCATCTCTCTGCTTCCTGACTGTGGGTAGAATGTGACCAGCCTGCCCACACCCTTGCCAGTATGTCTTCCCTGCCATGATGGATCATATCTCTTCTTTTTAAAAACTTCTTTACTTTTACTGTTTTTAGCAATGTGTCTGTTTGAGTATGAACGCTTGATGGCTGGCGCCTGCGAGGCCAGAGGCATTGGATCCCCTGGAGCTGAAGTTATAGAAATTTGTGAGCCATGTGATATGGGCGTTGGGAAGTGACCTCAGGTCCTCTGTAAGAGTAGTGCTTGCTCTTAACCACTGAGCCATCTCTCCAGCCCCAAGTACCCCTTTTTAAAGCATGAACCAAACAAAGTTTCCCCTTCTTAAGCTGTTTCCATCATATGGTTCATCTCAGCAATGAGAACGAACATGGAAATGGTGGGTGGGGCACTGATAGAGGCCTGGCCATAGAGCACAGCAGTAAGACGTGGCTGCCACGAGCTGCCGTGACAAAGCACCTGAGGGAGACACCCTAAAGCAGGACAGATCTCTCTCGCATAACGGTTTCAGCGACTTCAGCACGTGCTGGCTGGCTCCTCTGATTTTCAGTCTGTGGTAAGGAAGAAACATCACTGCAGAGGACGCAGGAAACATCACTGCAGGGGACGCAGGAAAGCTGCTTTGTGTCACAGCAGTCGGGAAGCAGGGAGACCAAAACAAATACACCCCTCGAAAACACACCCCCTGTGACCTCCTTCCTGCAACTGGACTGAGCCATCTCATAGCTATTCAGCTAAAGGTGTCTAGCCAGGGCTAACCCATCACTACAGTTTGCACCCTCTGTCTAGCCAGGGCTAACCCATCACTACAGTTTGCACCCTCTGGATCCAGTCATCTCATGACAGAGCATGAGATGGGGACTAAGTCTTCAATGCATGAGCTTTCAACATGCACACTTTACATTCACATCACAACTGCCAGCAAGAAAAACCTGGGAGGCACCCTGAGCTGTGTGAGGGTGTTGCCATTACGCCTGAGATGCCCAGCTGTTGGCCTTGGCCCTGGAGGGAGGAGGAGTGCGATTGACAGCATGGAGTCAATTAAAGTGATATAAAGTCACAGAGAGAGCTGAGAGAGATTGTGTCCCTTGTTAGTCTCCTCAAATCCCTAAAGAATACAGATTCCCCTCCTCTTTATAGCTCACTGAGTTTCTTTTTTTAAAAAAAAAAATATGTATTTCTTTCTTTTTTTTTTTTTTGGTTTTTCGAGACAGGGTTTCTCTGTGGCTTTGGAGCCTGTCCTGGAACTAGCTCTTGTAGACCAGGCTGGCCTCGAACTCACAGAGATTCGCTTGTCTCCTGAGTTTCTTTATTTATCTAACAACAACCACAACAAAAAACTTGTTCAGTGTCAACTCTACCAGTCACTGAGTGAATCTACATAGGCTGAAGAGCATGTATCTTTCCATTTATTCTGTAACTCTTTTACTCTACCGGGCACTGAGTACTACAGGCTGAGGTCAATCTCCCAAGCCAGTGTCGTTCCATTTACTCTATAACTCTCTCAAAGACAAAAGCTGTCCTCTTAAATACCCCGTGTAGGGGAATGTGGTACAGTAGTGTTGCAGGGACATCCTGACTTATCGGGAAGCCAGGATGTACTTAGAGCCACAATAGGACAGCTGGGGGGTGGGATAGAGCTGTAATAGGACAGCTCTGGAGGCTGGAGCTGCAATGGGACAGCTCAGCCCTGGAGGAAAGGTGTCCTGACTATCGGGAAGCCAGGCTACCTAGAGCAGCAATAGGACAGCTCAGCCCTGGACGAAAGGTGTCCTGACTATCCGGAAGCCAGGCTACCTGAAGCTGGTATGCAGTGGGGGATGGTCTCCCTGCAGGATATAGGGATACTGCTCCTCTCCTGCAGAGCCGCTACAGCTGAATTCTGCTGTTTCCTTACGGGAGCGTCCTAGCAGAGCTATCTGCTTCTCCAAATGAAGGTCGTCACCCAAGACTCTTTTGAGAAAGAGATTTATTTGGGGTGGAGGAGTCCAGGGAGGGATTAACGGCTTCTCTTAACTGAAGGGGTGGAGAGGTTTCTTAGGGGTGGAGTTTTCCCAGGAAAAAAGGGGATTGGTTAGTTTTTCCCTGCTCGGGGATTAGTCAGTTTAGCTGGCCAGGGGCAGAGATGGCTCTGACTTCATGGCCAAACTGTGTTTCTTTCACTGGTCCTTTTTAGCTTTTTTACTCTAATCTTAGGACCAGGGCATATCTCTTTCACTGACTGACTCTGATTCTAGGGACACAGTGTGTTTCTTTGACAGTCGTTTCAGAGCCAGGGCATGTGCCTTTAGTCCTGGGTTCAGGGATAAAGATGTTTCTCAAATACAGGGTGTGTTTCTTTCACTGGCTCTGGGTTCAGAGTCAGGGTGCTCAGTGATTGGTTGGTTTCCTGCCCCAGTTGTTCCTTTTACCCTACATCCAGGCTCTACAAAGACAGGCTCCTTCAAACACTTTTTTAACATTTTCAAAATAAAGATGTTTTTGATTCACTTCAACCTTCTCAAAAACATTGAAAAAGTTACTGTGAAACTCTTTTATATCCAAGAGGTGATAATCCTTGCTCAAATGTTGCATGTGACTCCTTCTGTCCTACTGAGAGATTCTGAGGAAGCCCTCTCTACTCTACTCCGGTTTCAAACCACAGATTGGAGGCTGTGAAGCCCTCTTTTCTTTCTTTAAATATAGCCATTTTCTCTGAGTGCTGTTTGCCATTCTGAACCTCTTGTTGTAATGGTGCCCACAGGCCCATGCTCCAGAACATTGCAATGTTGACTCCCCATCCATTGTAGGTCAGTGCGGCTTCACTGAAGCCCAGGAACTTCAGATAAGACAGAGGAATGATGGCCACAGCGAGGGGCCCTGAGAGAGCGAGTGTCTATCCAGCACCCACGTACTCTAAGTATTTACTACATACAGGGCATGTGATGCAACTTGTAGGCTCCCGCCATGACAAGCATCAAGCAGTGTGGTCTCAGGAAGCTTGTTTAACTAAAATGGATCAAGTATTTTAATGAAGCCTCATGAAAATGCAAAACCTAAGATGAGAGCTGGGAGTTCTGGTCCTGGGTCCTTTAGAAAGACCCAGGTAGTGACTGAGTATCTTGTAGAACAAGGCCAGAGCCCATGTTGTCCTATTAACGTGTTCTGCCAGCAATCACTCTTTAGGTATTCAATGAAAGATTTCACATGAAGCATGGTAATATTTATAATGATAGCTACATGGACCTTATTTCCCCAGAACTTCCTTGTATGTTTCTCACATGTACTAAACTATATCAAGAATGGTCTGACAGAATATTTCTTTATAAAATATTTTTCATTAGGGTGTTATATGTGTTAAATTTGCACAGCTGTTATAACATAATATAAAATTTACATTGACATCTGCCTCCCACCTTCATAAAGCTACAACATTAAATTATCTTCTCTTGATTGAATGACCTGTATAAGTTAGAGGTCAGCCCTGATAAATATGTCAATGTCTAATTCCCCTGGAATGAGCCTAATTATTCCCAGTTACCACTGTGAGGAGGATACATAACAGGTTAAATGAATTCCTAGAAACATCAGAAGATGGCATCTGCTAAACCTAGCACAAACTCTATTTGCTCTACTTTCAAGCCATGACCACTATCTGCCCTTCTCACAAACATCCTAGCTCCACATTAACAAATTTTTATTTTCACTTTGACCAAAGGTCTTTGTTTGACCAAGAAAATTACTCTGGCATCATTAGGTCCATGTTTGTTCTCATACACCAAATAATCGACCAAAAATGTGTCCATAGAGATACACTTCCAATCAGCTTGACCTATTTTGGATGGCTCACAATGAAGTCGAACTGTTGATAAGCTTAGAACATGATTGTAGGAAAAAAAATAGACAAAACCCACACTGTAAACATTGTTTTTCATTTTACAGCAGTAGGAAATCTGGTCTCCATTCCTGCTGGATAGGGTGGGTCTGAAGAGAACTGGGGAGGATTATGGTAGAGATGTTGCTAATGCAAAGGTGCCTCATCTCTTCAGGCCATGTTCTCCTCTTTATAGCTGTACAAAGAGCCAGGTACCCACTGCCAGGTGCACTAACCTTTAGTACCAAGGCTCTTGGCTGGCCCCTCTTCCAGCTTTCAGTCCTGTGCTCCAGGACTTGCAGGGACTGCAAGATCCAGTCCAACTTCCTGTGGTCCCATGGGATCATGTTCCAGGCTGCTGGCTCCCAGGACTCAGCTTCCACCACTCTGTCCACATTGAGCCTTCACTGAGTCTGAGTTGCTGGGGACCCTCTGCTGCTTCTGCTGGATATGGTGATCTCTTAAGAGCCTATTTCCCTTGTAAGGCTCTGTCTCTCTTACACTCCTCCTTGGTCAACCGAATCACTAAATCCTTGAGGAAACAGTTGTTTCCTGTCTTTTTCTTTCTTTTTTTCCTACTGTTGCTGAATTTCAAATTTAGGGGTTTTTTTCTGTTTTTTTTTTTTTTTTTGGTTTTTCAAGATAGGGTTTCTCTGTAGCTTTGGAGCCTGTCCAGGTTGGCCTCGAACTCTGCCTCCCAAGTGCTGGAATTAAAGTGTGTGCCACCACTTCCTCAAATATCAGTGTTTAATTTTGGCATTTATTATATGGTGGGACTGTGTGAGAGCTCACACATTACATAATGTTGTAGTCTGACTTTATATTTATACAAAACTTTCTAACTTGCTTTATCGTCCTTATTTGAAATAAGAGAATATCTGAGTTCCAACATAAATAGTGTAACTTACCTACATCAGAGTTTAGTGACCTACCGATCCGAGAGTCCAGATTCCAAAGGCCATGTTGCAACTCTAAATTATTGGCAGAATATGTACACGGCATGCACTGGCCTTTATTTCTTTTTAGATAACTCTGCTACTCAGGACCATGGATCTATAATATGGGAATTATGATAGCACCTACTGACTAATATATGTAAAAAGTAAGAATGATGTGCAGCCCATTCAGACTGTCAGAAGGTATTAGTCATTATCATCGCTAGTCAAAATAGTAGTAGCAGGAGTATATATGTTTGAGACTTATTATCTATCTTATATACTAAAATGAAAGATTCTCAAGGACAGAGACCATTTTATTACTCTTCTATTCTCTTGTAAGAACAACGTCCAACACATAGAAAGAGCTTAACAATTCACTGATGAATGAATGAATAATTTAAATCACAAGAATCACCATTGTATTCTATTCGGGTCATTCCTGGGTAACTCACATGGCCTCCAATCCATGTCTTCCTTTATATTCCTTTTTCTGGGATGTGGGGACTTGGGTATTAAAGTTGTGAGTGTGGGACATGATCTCTGACGTCAGAACTAGGCATACCTGGTTCAACACTCCTACACGTCTAGATGCAAAGCGGATATCATTTGTGGTTTTTGTCAAGGTTTGTGCTGGTGGCTTTCTTTGCTGACGCCTTCCCATTGCCATCATGAGTGACTGAGTCTTCTCCATTCCCATCCATTGCTCTTTAATTTCTGTCTTCTAAACTTGAGTCTGTTCTTCATCTCATTGCCACAGGCTCCCTCTGGATAAGGAATACCTAATTACACAAACATGCTATTTAAATTGTTCTAATATTCACCTCTAGAATTCTATGAACTAATCTAAGTGCTATGGTTATTTCACAACTTTCTATGTATATGACGATGCTCATCTATTAAAAAGTACACATATTCACTCCTCTGTAGACAGCTAAATCTTAGTAACTATTGTGGTAGAAGTCAAAATAAAACTCCATCTCCTTAGAAAAAGAGTTGGGATTGGGAAAGCCTTGAGGAATCCTTGTGATTTCCCAGCAATCTGGCCCTCTCTGCTTTATTCAGTCAGAGTCGCTTAGTGCTGTTAGAAACACGGGCTTCATTACAATGGATAGATGGGGGATTTGCCCCTGCCATCACCTAAGAAAAGCAGCAAACTTCCTTAGAGAAAACATCAGTGAAGGTAGAAAAGAAAAATGAGCGAAGGAGATGGCTAGGAACGGGGTGGCAGAAGAGGAATGGCGATGAGAGAACTGCCAGAGCAGACAAGAAGGGGAGGCCCGAGAGGACAATGAGCCCAGCAGGACAGTACTGGAGGGCAGAAGAGTCTACCAGCCAACCCCAGGCAAGCAAACAGGAAAGACAACCTCAGCTAACAAGTAAAAGACTCAAGAGTAAGCACTGAGTTACCCAAGTGAGGAAGAATGGATGGTCCGAATAAAATACAATTACTATTCTTAGAGTTAAAATTATTTACGGTAAACAAAGTTAAACTCATTATAGGAACACTTTTATTACATGCACTGTTATTAAATGTTACTACACGTGTCTAGCAGAGCCATATCTCAGCGAAGATGTGGGCATATGTATGCTACTGCACTGTCCTCTGGAACACACAGACCCATGGCATTGCTGTAATCTTCTCACCGCTGCCGTGCTATGCCATGCACTGTCCTCGGCAATAAGGATTGCAGTGCTCATTCATGGAAGCATAAACAAATTCCCCTCATAAAGTAAGGAATGATTTAAGTAAGGACAGGTATGATTTTGCTTTTAGGCATATAAACCTTATGTTCAAATAAACTGATCTTCAATTTCCTCTGAGAAAGCTGAGGCCGTCCCACCCCGAGCACTCTATTCGCTCTGCCATCAGTCTGGGACACCCTTCCCTATTCTTCTTTTCGCTTCTTCCTATCACAACACGAATTCTGTTTTCTGTCCCTGGGCACTATTACACATGCTCATTGCTTTGTCTACTCCTTTATCTAGCTTCACCCAATTACGTTTTACCTCTTGATAACTATGCATGTCTTTCTGTGGCCCCATGGAATCAGAAGCTATGTATACAGATGTTTGCTCACCACTGTTTTCCCAGTGTTTGCCATGGGTCCTATCACTTGAAAGGCCTGAAATATATTGCTTGAATGAGTAACCTGGATTTGTTTGCAAGCCTAAGGAATTTGCCTCAGGTAAAGAATGTTCAATATACACATCTATTTGCTGGAAGGAGGGAAAAAGAGAGTCCTTTCCTTACCCGAGGGTACCATTGTCCACACTGACTGGAGCCCACATTGGCTGGATTCTGAGGTGCTGGCGGTTTGGAGAGGACAGTGGGTCTGAGTCTTTGCTATGTACCCATCACCTGATGTCCTGTGCCCTACAGGGAGCCAGTGTTCAGATCTCTCCTTGCCTACTGAAAACCAAGGACTTACTGTCATTGTGCATTAGGAAGGATTCTAGGTAAAGGGAAGTAAGCAGCTGGGACCAACGAGAGGTAATTTAACACTTTCTGTGAAGTAAAGAAGACAGAGCCACTGGCTGTCTCCTCACTTGATACTGCCTCCTTCATAGTGAGTCTGTTGGGGGACAGCTGCCATCTTTGTATGAGTCGCCTGTCTTTGTTTTTTTCTGAACGGTGGAGTCCAATGTGTGTACGCCGTTTTCTGCTTTGAAGGCAGGGTCTCATAGCCCAGGTTAACCTTGAAGTCACTATGCCACTGTAGACAAGACTGAGCTTGTGCCTCTCCTCCCATCACCTCCTCAGAGCTGGCCCACAGTCATGTTCCACCGCATCTAGTTCATGCAGTGCTGGGGATTGAACCCATGCACATATCTCCTCAACACGTCAGTGTTACTATTCTAAGGACCGTTGACTAAGTGTTGACAGGTAGGTGTGGTCTCTGGAAGGACAAGTTTTATTATTATTTTTCCATGTTCCTATTACACACGCCCTTCTTTGCCGTGGTAATGGGGACAAGGGCAGATGATGAGCTGTCGGGTCCAGACCAAGGGGGCAGAGAGAATTCTTGTGATTTTCTGATTCTTTCTTGGCAGCCACAGCTGCTTGCAGATTTCAGAATTCATGTCCACTGAAGACTTTCAGCTCTTGAGGCTCTCTTATCACAATGGAACGCCATGCACACAATTATGTCTGCGCTGGCTAGATCAGCCCATGTCAATGTCATGTTTAATATTTAAACATACTTCACTGTCATTTTTATCTGTTTCCTCAGTGGCCATCTGCAAAACCAATATGACTAAAAGTGTAGCTTGCGGGGCAAGAAAAATATATGGAGAATCATAGGCTAGACAGAGCTGGTAGGTAGTCGTGTCTATTCCAACACCTGTCTCCCACTGCCCCACCATCTGTGCACCCCTGCATCTTTTAAGCCCGCTATTCACCCTTACAATTATCCTGTCAAAATGAGAGCATCTCAGGTGGCGTTAACATGGAGGTAATATGGCCAGTTGGGTGTAATGATGACTTCCTTAAATAACAATGTTCTTGCTATAAACTTACGTCCATGTGCCCGCTTAATTTGAGTGATGAGTCCATCTGAGGCAAGCAGCAGTTATGTGCTCTTCAAAGAGCTGGATCAGATATGTGAGACGACAGGCCTCCTGATACCGGAAGTGCAGACAGCAGAAGGACACACAGTTCACAGGTTACAGTGACGCTCAAGAACAGGATGGTCTTCTAATGTCCTACGAAGATTTCCCTCCCTCAGATTCTCAGCCTGAATCTAGCAGTTGCCTACATGTAGCTCCAGAGAGAAGAAAGAAGTCGATGTGCAAACTAGGCCTCTGCTATGCCTGGCAGTAGTGGCAGATAGACTTACATCGTCATGTCGTCCTGTAGCAAGTTCTTCATTGTGAGTTTCATTTGAGCTTTCAGTGCTGGGGTGCTGAACCATGGTTACGTCGTCCCATGAGAAGGCGTGACGTCATCAACTCCTCGGTAAGCATTTTATAAACAAGTAACCTGAGGTCACAGTATGTTAAGTACCGTGGGTTACAACAGACTAAATTGTGCAGTTCAATTGTGGGTGCTCTTTCCTCTGGTTGGTCATAGCATTCACCTGGTGATTTCACAGCAGTGGGCATAATTTAAACATCAACAGCATCACCTCACCATGGAGGCACATTATGTTTTATCTCTACAGAAGGCAAAACCGATTAAAAAATAGAAACCAGGCCTGCAGAGATGACCTGGTGGGTGAAAACAGTTGCTCTGTAACCATAATGACCTGAGTTTAAATCCCACAATGCTCACGTGGAAAACGGGTGTGGCTGTATGTACAATCCTAATAGTACAACCCCATCTTTAGGGGGCAGAGACAGGCAGGTTCTCTGAGCTCAGCCTGCCGACACTGTGAGCAGACATTCAGCAAAAAACACCACCTCAGGGCAAAAGGCTAAGCATGATGGAAGAAGATATCTACCCAATACCCTGCCCTGTCCCCCGTGACACACACAAATCACAGAGCGCCCTCAAACCGGAAGTAAATAAGCTAAAATAGTAAGTTAATAAGTAATATAATAAAATAAAATAATAAAATTGTCCTCGCAGCTACTTGCATATGAGTCACTATCACTCAGAACAATTATAACCTTGCTTTTATTTTCTTTCCACACATTCCTCATTCCCCAAATCATATCTTTTGATTGCCAGCTCGGTGCCAGTTAGAGTGATAAACTGGGTGGAAATGCCTGCTGTTCTCATGGGCTGAGTCTGCAAAGGGGCATACAGCACAGGCAGCCTGCATGGATTCCCAAGTGGAATTCTGCACTGTTGCTGCCTTACACTGGACACTGCACTGTTGCCACCTTACACTGCACACTGCACTGTTGCCGCCTTAACTGCACACTGCACTGTTGCTGCCTTAACTGCACACTGCACTGTTGCTGCCTTAACTGTACACTGCACTGTTGCTGCCTTACACCGCACACTGCACTGTTGCTGCCTTACACTGCACACTGCACTGTTGCTGCCTTACACTGCACACTGCACTGTTCTTGCCTTACACTGCACACTGCACTGTTGCTGCCTTAACTGTGCACTGCACTGTTGCTGCCTTACACTGCACTGTTGCTGCCTTACACCGCACACTGCACTGTTGCTGCCTTACACTGCACACTGCACTGTTCTTGCCTTACACTGCACACTGCACTGTTGCTGCCTTACACCGCACACTGCACTGTTGCTGTCTTACACTGCACACTGCACTGTTCTTGCCTTACACTGCACACTGCACTGTTGCTGCCTTACACTGCCACTGGACTGTTGCTGCCTTAACTGCACACTGCACTGTTGCTGCTTTACGCTGAGAACCAAGTACAAGCAGATGGTGCTTTCTGGAAATAATTTCTGAAACACCAGTATTAAAAGATATTTAGTCAGGCTTAAAAGACATATTTTATAGTTTTATTTCAAGCATGATTTTTATAAGTGGGAGGCATGGTGTTAAAGGGAAGACTCCAGTCACTGTTGTGGCTTATCCTTTTCTTTTGCAGGTTCATTAAATAAGGGTACAGCTAGCCTTCAGTGACAATACTCACTGCTTTCAGGAACCAGGATTTCCTGCTTAAATAGCAAGGCATGCAGAATCCTCCAGAAGAACGAGCAGCTTGTCAGTCCCTGCCCACAAGAACACTGTCCCTGAGCTGAGACTAGAGAACGGCGCTTCCTCACCCATCACCTTATGCTTGGTGAGGTCAATCAACAAATTCAAACGAGAAACACTGTGTATGTCACATCAATTTCTTTGCTGATTAGATGAAATGCGCTTTGTGTTGTTCTCAAATTAGGCACTCATTATGCATAATTAGCCCCTTACACAGAACAGCTGCTGGCTTTTACAATGCTTTCAACCAGGGCTGAGTGCACCCATTGTCGATGTTTGCTGTGAGCTAACTTAATCAAATCTGTGATGAATGCGTCAGTTAATGTGATGATCAAATATTGAAAAGAATTACTTAGAAAGAGCATGATATGCTCAGCTTCACCTACAGAAGTTACATCTGAATTCACTGTAGAAGAAGTCATCAGGTTGTCACACTGGGGAATTATTGTCATTTAAAAAAATAAAAATATACTTATTTTACCTTTAAATATGATTTTTGTAATGGGTTCTAAGACATGGGAAAGGAGGCTAAAGGTTTGAGGATGCACTTAAATCATGAGGGTGAGCCTCACAGACCAACCAGGGGTCAGGGAATCTCGGGCTTAACTGTGACTTTGAAACTACGCTAACACACTGTCTGTTTTTGCCGTCTGTAAAATGGGGAAATAGTTACCAAGCATGCACAGTAAGCCATTTTAGGACAGAAATCATTACCCAAAATATACAAAATAGATTCCTCAGAGCATTTTTGTAAATTTCAGACTGTGTGTGATTTGTATTTGCCTCAAGATTGAAGATTGTGTAGTGGGTTGAATTAGTGATGCTATCAGATTTTGAGAAGTTGAGGGAATGTGTGGGAATCTAACATAATTGTTGCGGGCCTTGAAGGGGCACATTCTGCTCCTGGATAACATGTGTTTTTATTTACTCTGTTGGAGAGACACTGGAATTGGAAACTGCCATTTTACAAGAAGTATAAGTTAGGCAAGGGAGACATACCCAGTCATGGAGAGGGGAGTGAAAAGCCATTGCTGAAGCTACTGAGCTTCTGCAGGGTGCTCTACTCCTAACCCAACCCAGACAATAGAAGTGTAGAAATATAACATATTGTATTTTAGACTTCAAAGACCAAAAATGATAGCTGCATCAGGAGCATGATTATGCCCTTTTAAACTATAAAGGTAAATTTTGGCTAAGAATTTATTTAAATTTTAACTGTCAAAAAGTGATAGCCTTATTAAATACCTTTCAAAGACTATTATAAACACCTTTATGCTAATACAATGATGGGTTTTGGAGAGATATACTTTGGAGAATGTTTGTTGCTGATACAAAATATATTTTCCACAATGAGTCCAGTTTTGGACTTAGAAGTCTTAGAAGTTAAAGATTCTATATCATCCCCATATGTAAGCACACTTATGAATATGCAGCTATGTACACTCTTGGGATCTGAATATTCACTGTCTCCTGACAGGCTCATGTGTTTGAACGCTGGTCTTCATCTGGTGGCGTCATTGGGAATATTATGGAATCCTAAGGAGGTGGAACCTTAAGGAGGTGGTGTCTTAATCCAGTACATCCCTGGGGGTTGAGGATCGAGCTGTCTCCTCCCCTCTACTCCTGTACCCTCCACCCCACCTTGTTTGGGGATGCATTGTGATAGTCAACATAATGTTCCTTCCACTGTGCCTTCCCTGCCTGCTGTCACATCTCTACCACCATAGTGGACTCCAGAACTATAAGCCAAAATAAAGCTTCTCTCCTCTAAATTGCTTTTCTGTCAGAGTATTTTTTATCACAGCACACACACACACACACACACACACACCACAAACAGAATTCATTCAATGTTTGTTGCTGATATACAATATATTTCCCACAATGAGTCCAGTCTTGGAAATTTTTACGTATGGGACCAACATGCATTCAGCTGGTATTTGGGGATGACTAGTTAAACCAAATATTCATTTTTTGTATCATTATTGATACATCCAGTAGACACTTATCCTGGTTGACTGATGCTTACATTAGATAAACTGTTAAACATTCTGATTGTCACTCTGGGTGTATATATTTAATGTGCTCTATAGGAGACACTGAAAGACACCAGAAATTACTAGTCAACAATTAAATAACAATAGCAAGGAAAGGATGATAACATTTTGTGTGACAAACTTAATAACTTAGTATTGAAAGATAAAACTGACAAAAAAGCAAAACAATTTAAATAGTGTTATATTCAGGCTAATGTAGTGGGAATCTAGTGGAGTTGTTATAACGAGAATAAACATTAGAATGTGATAGCCATTTCTCACTATATCTAGAGCAACAGTGGAATGCATTAGTGATTGTCGAGGGAACCTAGGAGACCCTGAAGAATTACTGTAGAGAACAGTGACAGTTGTTTTCTGAGGAAGTTTTCCAACCATTGCTTGACTTGGTCACGAGTCTATGCTAGCACACTAGGAGTGTCTTGCATTATTGGGTACTGCAAACAGCACTGCAAACAGTGCACAGTAAGAACCAAAGGTTGTGGGGTGTGATGATATCCTTCAGAGAACATAAAGAAGAGATCAAAGGGACTTGAGGTATAAGGAACTTGTTTTAACCCTCTCTTCCCCAATAATCTTTGTGTATCAATCAGTAAATGTACTTTGGAACAGAGGTTGGAGGTTAAGCTCACAGAAACTGTCTCCTCTGCTGCCAGAGAACCTAAAATTACATTCTGGGGTGACTCTGTTTTCTTGAGTCTCCCACGCAACATGATAACTGACAGGTTGGAGACTTACATAGTGAAGGAGGTCAACACCGGCTATGTCTGTACAGCTTAGCAATGGATGAGGACATAGGCTGTGTCAAATAATTTAGCAGTGGCGGGGGACACACAAATCTCGGCTTAAGAAGATGAACCAGGAATTATCCATCTTATAGTAAGGGAATATTTCACCAAAGTTGTATAGAAAATACTCATTTGATGGGAAATTTTTAAAATCATTTTCAGGCTAAATAGATGATATCTATTTATCCACCTATCTACACACACACACACACACACACACACACACAATAATGCAGATCCAAACTGACTGGCTAATTAATGTAGTTCAGCAGTTCTAAACCTTCCTAATGCTGTGACCCCCCAACCACAAAACTGTTGTTACATCATAACTCTAATTTTGCTACTGTTATGAGTATTAATGTAAATGTCTGACATGCAGGATATCTACCTGATATGTGGTCTCAAAGGGGTCACGACTCACAAGTTGAGAACAGCTGAAGTAATTAATAAAAACTTTTCCAGACCAATGGTTTCCACAAGCAACTTTAAATGCAAGTTTTTAAGTTAAATATTTTAAATTTTAATATTTTGTTACCTCGTTGAACGTTTCTGTTGTTTTTATTTACATAGCCTTTATTATTTCCACAATTTTGCTATAAGTTGGATAACTGCAATAAAATATAATTTGACCACCAATTTTCAGGGAGAACATTACTGTTATTTATTTCCTTTACAAACAGCGTCTGGTTGAATTCAGCAAGTTTTAGAAGACTACTTGATTTCATTCAACCTGGTTTTTAAAGTGAATTTGAACAGGTTTATATTCAAGACCTTTGCTTTCTTTATTCTCTTTTGTAGAGTAAAGTTCTACAAAACTGAGAAAATAATCATAGAGAATCCTAACTGACCGCCTGTTTTATACATCGGGAGGGAAGACCACGCGTGAAAGAAAGTGAATGTGCTTTCAAAGCATGGCTGCCGAGGTGCCACCGCAGCTCTGGCTCCAGGTGTACTAGAAACATTATCTTTATGGATTTTTTTCTAACTTACTCTATGTCTAAAAATATGTGAAGAAAATTTCTTATCAAGTATGTCTTGCATGGATTTCAGGGATTTGGAATTTTCAGCTTCCAGTGGTTCTGAAAATGCATTTTGAGGACCAGGAAAATGGTTTCCACTGAACTACACAGAGGCAGCAGTTACCCTAGAAACCTTCTAAAGCACACCGACAATCCCACCAGCAACATCACTTTCCTATGCTGTCAAATTGTATTAATGAAATGAATTAGGAAAGAGGGGAGATCATCTCAGTTTCTCCAATGGAAAGAGTGGAAAGAGGCTGTCCTGGCACCTCAGGACAAAGCCACGGCAGAGTGACACTCTAGACCCCAGAAAGGAATTACACAGCTTCTAATGAATTTTCCCAAGGATACTAAATTATCTCAGGATAGGCTAATAGCTTTTGCTGCTGATACTGTACTACTACTACTAATAATAATAATAACAATAATAATAAATTTATTATTACTTATTATGGTAGCAGTGGTGGAAGATTGAACCCAGAACTGCATGCAAGTTCTTCCTACTGAGCTACACCCTAATCTTATTTTCCCCCTTTTCTTTGTAAACTCAAACCATCCTTTATAAAAACATGTTCTCTAGTCTAAAGTGAAACTTGAAGGGAAGTCAATTTTGAGTTGCATTGTGCAGTCTAGAAAATACTAGTACTCTATGGTTTTGTTTTGTTGGCAATGCACCCCAAGCTACCATTAATACTAAAGGCCAGGGCTCAAGAGATGGCTCAGTGGGTAAAAAGGCTTGATGAGCCCCAGAAGGCAAGAGAAAACCTCCCATAACATAGCAATGTCTGCAGTCCCAGTGCCCCCTGCTGGGAGATGGAAGCTGAGCCGGGAGACTCACAGAGGCTGGTGGTGCAAGCACAAAGAAACTGTCTTAGTGGAGGTGGGAAGTGAAGGGCTGACACACTAAGTTGGAGCTGTTACGTCTACAGTGTGGCAATGGGGGTAGAAAAACACAAGAATGTGTACATACACTAGTACACTCACACATCTCACACACACTAATCATCATCAGTACTTTAAGCCCTACGAGTTAGAAAAAGTCTTCCCGAAAAGAGGAGCGTGGCTGAGCCATGTTCATTAAGGTCTTGATATTTTGGACACTAGAAAAAGTTAGCTTGATTGTCACATGTATACCTACATATAAGTACATAAATACAATGTGTTGAGTCCATTTAGTGTTGCTTGAATGTATACAGTCATAGGACTGATCTCTTGGTATTGGATGACCAGTGAGGGGTTTTTCCTTAAGGAAGGCTGATTACCCCTCTCAGCAATTATGAATTACATGTAGCTTTTAATCTAGGAGTGAGGCTTTGTGAGATGTCCTCCACCCACCAGTGTTGCCATTGTGCAGGCCTTATTTAGGTTACTATTTATACACACACACACACACACACACACACACACACACACAGTTTATACCACTTAGGTTGATACTGAACAGCTAATTTTTATTTGAAGTCAAAATGGTAATGGAGCTGGAAATATGGCTTGGATGGGGAAAGCACATGGGCTGCCAGCCTTGGCTTCAAGCCCCAACCCTGCAAAACAATGTGGAAGTGTGGTGTTAGGTTCCCACCCAGGCAGATGGGTAGCCTGTGCAGCAGCTCAGTAGCTCCATCTGCTCTTAGTAAGCGGAGGTCTAGGAAGAGTCACCTTCGCTCATTCAGACTCAGCCTCTGAGCTGATGCTCCCCCAACCCTGGGATCTGGGCTTAGAGACCCACTTCCCGGGTCTCTGGTATCACTACAGCTCCTGATCAAGAACGGCAATCACACAGCAACAGAGAACACACACCCAGAGTAGAACAATAATCAGCAATCACACAGCAACACAGAACACACTCCCAGAGTAGAACAATAATCAGCAATCACACAGTAACAGGGAACACACACCCAGAGTAGAGTGGCAATCACACGGTAACAGGGAACACACTCCCAAAGAGGCGTGAAAACAGCTCATCACCAAATAGCTCATCTTTTTCTAGTCAAGAAAACATAAACTCACAGTTTGGTCTCCTGTGGGTGAGTTAGCAATGTCATTCCCAAGTAAACACAGAAAGCTCTTATTTTTTTTTTTTTTTGTAGATGTAGATTAAGGAGAATTCCCAAATCAAATATCTGCTTTGTAACAGCATTTAAGTTGCTTGCTTTAGAAATAACTTTAATGACATCCTGCTCTAAGTATTAACACATATATTCGAAAACTGACTTTGGCTTCTTCTCTTTTCCTAGTGAATTAAATCTACTTCCTCTTAACCCTATTACTTTTGTGTTTCCACTTTACTTTGTAGCTTTAGAATGAAGCTCTTCGCGCATATAGATAACTGGAATCTATTTCTTTCACTTTTTCAGTGTCCCATGTGCACAGGTTCCCATGGAGACCAACAGAGGGTATAGGATCACCCGGAGCTAGAGTAACAAGAGGTTGCCAACCAGCAGACATGGGTGCTAGGAACCAAACTTGAGCTCGGGTTGTCTGCAAGAGCTGTGTGCACTCCAACTGTTCAGTGGCCTCAAGCCCCACAGCAAATTCTTCTAACAAGGGACTGCTTTGGCCCTTGCTGTCACCTTTTTTCTTTTTTCTCTTTCCTTCTTTCCTTTCTTTCTTTTTTGAGTCTCTACATCCTTTTTAATCTGCATGCCCAAGTTTCTTTCCAGACCATTCCTTTTCTTTCCAGCTATATTTTGTTGACTGCTGCACACTTTAAGTCCTAGTAGACAAGCAACTCCCTCTCAGCAGCCATCTTTCCCGGGCTCTTCTGCCTAGGCCTCCAGGAGCATCCTGGCTCTCTCTGGACTATCACCCCAGAAAGACATTTTCCACACAGCCTAGAACTTTCTGAGTTATTTTTAAAGCTCTGGGACCTCCTTTTCTGCTCCACTAGTGTAGCTCGAAGCCAGCCCATGTCTTTCTGTCATGGTGGTCAGTTGAAGCCTTTGGTTTTGTCAGCTGGAAGAGTACCACTTCCTCAGGGTGGGGAAATGTGCCCTTCAGAGAGCCGGCTACAGTTGTTGCTCTCCGTCCAGTGCGGATTTTTTTTTTTTTTGTCCCTGTCAGTTAGCAGAGCAAGGTTACTGCCAGCTTTCTGTCAGGGCTTTGATTCTTGTCAGCTGTGGCCAGGTCCTTTAAGTTCTCTGCTCTCTCTGCAGCTTTGCTCAGCTGAGCTCTACTTGTCTACTAATTAGCTCTTTGGAGATTTCCTTTTAAAACTCACTATCACAGAGGACAGGAACCGTTCAAAAGTTTTGTGCTTCATAGAAATTCCATATTCATCTATACCCCATACAGCCATAGTTTTTAAAATTAAAAGTGGCAGGCCAGGCCAATTTATGGTATAGAAGTAACAGTGTATAAAGGGACACCTTCAGGTTCTTGATCATGTATGTAGATGAGTGACAGGGAAGAGAAGGTTCACATCAAAAAATACGGACAAGCACAAATTAAAAAGAACCTATTGCTCTGTATAACATATTCACATTTTCTTTATCTTCTGGTGTGCAAATATTGTGCTAGCTGAATATAAAAGTAGCACAACTTTAGGGTACAAAAAAAAAACCCACACTGTAATAACATCAAGAGTGGTCTTACATCAAGGAGGGCCCTGAGGATGTCTTTGTTGTCAACTTCAGAAGAAAAGAGAGGAACAGAGGAGGAAACTGGCAGAAGGAATGGATGCCAAAAGGAACTCAAAGGATCAGGTCTGGGTGAGGTGATCGGTATTCGAAAACAGTCTGCCTTCTGGCTCTGATCTAAGGGAATAGGCTGGCAGCCAAGCCAGAGGGCATAGCAGCACAAACACACCTTCCGCACACTGCTAGGGGCTGCCTTGGTGCCTTAGAAATTGTGCTAGCAATTAGAAAAAAAGGCTGTGGAGCAGCAATAGGCAAAGTACTCTACTCACGGAAAAATCTCTGCTTTTTGCATAATTCCCAACCTGGCTGTCTCTTCCACCTAAACACACCTTTCCCACGTTCTTTCTTCTTGTTTTCTTTTTATTTCTTTGGCAAGCTCTTCTTTATGCTCCTGAGTACATTTTTCCTTCTGCTAACTTGCTTCTGTTGGAAGTTGGGCTTACACCACATTTACACACTGCTAATGCCTGCAAGATGAAAGTAAAAACCTTTGAATATATTAATGCTATAACACAGATGTCGTACTTTTTACTTTCTTTTTAGGCAAGTTGATGTGGCTAATAACGATGCAGATTGTGCTGGATGGATGTGCAGATGAAACAGGGGAATACAGATTAAATAAAAATTTCTTCAAAGCTTCGTGTTTGCTTCATAATTTAACTTCTGGGCTTATCTCAGTGGTAGTAGGTGCGACCAAGCATCACAACATTGTTCTAAAACATCTTGGCATCACAGGGAAACAATCTTACGGTGTGGCTGCACTTGTTCCAAGCCCATGGAAACAATAATGGGAGGCACAAAGGCTACCAGCACTTCATGCAGAGGTCTCACCCACTGCTAATAATGGGGGAACAGACACAGTGGGACAAAGGCTCTGGCCTGCTTATATGCCACACTGTATCCTTTGTCACTACAATCAAAGCACCCACAGACGCTTCTTGAAAATACTGAATGTGGTGTGTGCCAGAGGAGTCTGCGTACTCTCGAGTCATCCAGGAGATGACTTCATTATCAAGCCCATTTAAACAATGACTAAAGGCGGGACTGATGACACAAGGCCCCACAGCAGTCAATTTCCCTTTCATGTATCTGTTCATCCAAGAAGCCATATTATGCCAGGGACTTTGCTCAGTCCCTGATGGGAGGAGAATTAGACACAGCCCTGCTCTCTAGAACTGCAGCCCAGGCGGGTGGGGCATCCATATGTAGAAAACCAGCAACATCATGTCTAGAGGAGGAGCGAAAGGGTCTGAGGATCTGTAAGGAGGAGAGGGCTCCTCCCACCTGGTCGCATGTGGTAAGGTTATTTCTGGGGTTAGCGTCTTGAATGGCCGAGGAGCTCACCAGCTGGATGGATATAGCGGGCAAGCTTCAGGTCCCGGGAAAACAGCAGTTCTGAAAACAGTGAGAATGTCATGACGGCCCAACCTTAGGATGAGGAAGGAGTGGGAGGTTAAAGAATAGCTTTGGAGTGGATGTTATGAAGCCTCAGATACCAAGCTGAGGTTTAAGAATTTCCCTACAGACATCAAAAGCCAACTGAAAACCTATACAAAGGGAAGAGTGGCCCATATATCGCTTTGGTACAGCTCTGACAGCCATGACAGCTGTCTGGAAGGAATGCTGGGTATTGGTACCAGGAGACCACTTAAGACATATGTGATTCTCCAGACTGGGATGACAGAGTTGGCTGAAGAAAAGAGATAACAAAGTGACTTCTACTAAGAGGAAGGAACCTTGGTTGGGTCCCTGTCAATAGCCACCTCCTTCCTTGACCTCAACTCTTGAGGACAGGTCTGAGGAACCCTGCTGAGGCTTCTTCCTGAGTAAAAGTAGCCCAGTTTCTAAGAATTCAGCACAATCCATGAGAGAAAGGTCATTCTTCCTTCCTTGTGTCCTTTGCCCTTCATGAGGACAGTCACCAACAAAGTCCTCTGCACTGCTTCCCTCTGTCATCACCTAAAAGGAGCACTGACAAAACATTCTTCACAATGTCGGACTGGAAGAGTGAACCACGGTATTAACAAAACCAGCCGGTCAGAAGAAAGCCATTGTCTTTGTTTAATGAAGTGGCTAGCGGTTAAGATCATTGTGGCTTAAAAGAGGTGAGGTGACAATTTATTGCAAACAAAGGGAAATTTACTCTCTTGTTGTATTTTAAGATCAGTGGCCATCACTTTGCAGAGATAAGACTAAGTATATGCTCTAAGGTAGTAAGTAGCTTGTATGATGACATCTGTGTCTCTGAATCCATACACAGAGCATGAATCTGTGGTCACAGACAGACTGGCTTCAAGAAGTGACTGTGCAGGCCCTGTGTGTTCTGGAGGTGGTGAGCTCTTGAGGCAGGGAGAGCCAAGAAGCATGGCTGGCTGCTAAGACATTAAAGAGTGAATGGGTAAACATGGCCACCAGGGACAGGGCAGCTGGACAGGGCAGCCATGTCCTGTAGAAGGATGTCCTGCTGAAGATCTGGTGATTGAAATCTAAGAGGTGTGACCAGTTTGAGGGGTCTTTCTTTAAGACATGAGAGCTGGGAAGAATGGAGCCCTAGGTTCTGGCAAAGGGACCAGAGCAAACTACTACTCTTGAGCCCAGTTTTTTGGAGACAGTGCAAACCTACTCACCCTCTGTCTGTCCAGCATCTTCTCATCACAACCTTCCAAATACACTCTGGTTCAGAGGCTTCCTATCATCTCTGCTGTTTGGATCTTCTCTTGTACACTCCACTTGGATGGTTCAGCATTACAGGGCCCTCAAAGGGAACCACACACCGTATCTTTAAACATAGTTGACATGACCATCTGTCAAGCGCTAAGGGTGTCTGGGAGAGAGTGTTTGCCATACTCATCTGGCCAACTGGCTCTCTGTTGGACCCTAGTAATTACATGATCAGAGAGGGGCAACATCCAGTCATGAAACTCCAGACATTACTTATGGATGAAATGAGGGCAGAAGAGGTCAGGCAAGACAAGGGATGAGCTGACCGTGGCAGCTGTCTAAGCTGCCTTGGAGATGTGACCTCATAGCATCCCACAAGGAAGGGGATCTGGCCACTAGATGTCCTGTTGCTTTACAGTGTTGCTTTACTTCTCAACAGAACTTTACAACAGAAGTTGATTTCCTTCTCAACTCCAGAGTAAGTCCCCTGGGCAAAGCCACTTCCTTGAAAGAGAATGAGGACAATCTACATGAAAGTGCTTTTGAAATAACGACAGCATCGGCCTCATGCTTGTGCCTTGCTTATGGGCTTTACTGCATGGCTGGGAGTCCATGGAAGCTGCCATCAGCATTGCGGTCACTCCTTAAGCACCCACCTGAGTGAAAGTGTTCCAGAAAGGATGGACTCTAGATGGCACAAAGTATACACAACCAGGTACAGAGCACCAAGGACCGAGCTTTCTAAGAACAGTGTCTGTGCAAGGAAAAGAACTTGAAGGGTTTTCTGTAGTTAGAGATTTAAATAAAAAAAATGTATCTTGTCAGTTCATCATTGTTGGCCTAATTTCTAGAGGAGAAATACACAAGGCTAGAAGATCACTTGGAATATATCAAGATTTAAATGTCAACAAGCGAGAAACCACAAATGAAAGCAGCTAGTACAAACCACCCCGGGCTCTTACACATTCCCCTTACTCTAGAACTAGACGCACTCATGAAAGAAATGGGTTTAGATACTTCAACGTGTCGTTCATTAAGTTTCTATTTTCTTGAGCAAGAAAACAGCACACTGTATGGAGAAACAGTCATCCACTCAGTACTGTACAAGCCTGCCTTTTAGTTTCACCCTGCTATCACTCCAATGGCCACAGCAGTGATGAAATACAGCTAGACGGCACCATGGTAAGATTAAGAGCAACCATCAGTCTTACTCTCAAGGGGTGGGAGCCTAAGAAGAGTGGAGCTCATGGGTGCAAGGTGACTTGGCTGAATGGAAACACAGGCAGTTTCGGGCACAGATGTGTTCAATGCAGCTGCCACCTCTCCCTCTTTATTTTGAAGCTGTTCTTTTTACAGATGTCCTTCACTTAAAAACAGAAGGAAGGCAAAAATGCAGGGCTAATAGACAGCATAGGCAGGTAAAAGGAAGACCGGCACAGGGAGGTGTGGGACTCGGCTTGTCTGTCGCCTCCTCCCTCCAGGATCTCTATTCTAACTCAAAGTGGAAAGGGACATATGCTCTCTCTCCTCTGGGAAAGACAACCCTTCTGTCAGCCCAGGAAGTAATGGGAACCCTGTGGACTTGACTGGGGACTTGCTGCAGACATTAACTGTGGGCCGCCGGCTTAGGCTTCCCCACCAGCACTCCTGTGTTCTTAGAGGGAAGTCCTCTGTTACTTGAAGAGAGTCCTACCATAGACCTGATGAGAGCAACCAGAAATACATCATATAATAGTGACCGGGAACTAGAAAACAGGCCATTGAATCGTGTCTGACACTGAGTAGACAGAGCCCTTTCCCTCACGGCTCTCCTTGAGAGGAATAGACTTTCTTCTCTCAAAGAGCCTGTAGCAAAAAGAAACACGTACCAAAAATGTATGTGAATGTAAAAATAGCATGCGAATTCTGAAAAATCAGAACATGTAAAACCATTTACAACCAGCTACAGAAGCTCATGCTGAGCCCACAGACAAGGTGGCTTCATTTGAAATCATCTCAGGATTTCACCTGCCAGGCACACATACCGACACACACACACAGACACACACATACACACACACACACACACACACTCACGTGTGCATGCATGTGTGGCTGACCAGAGATCACTCACAACAGGGATTGACTCACTTCTGTCACACCATTTCTTTATTAAAAGACAGGAGAGTGATTACAGATTTTGACCACATCAGAAAGATTCAATTAAAAGCATCAAATCAGCCTCCGGGTGTTCTATTTTGTCTAGAAGAAAAGGAGGTACTTTGGAGGCTTTGGACTTGTATGATTAGACAATGTACTTGAACGATTTTTTTTTCCTTCAGGTTAGCTAGAAGGAAATGCAGCTCATCATTATGCTAACTTCAGATTTTTAAACATAGGAAGCAAGAAGTGAGAAAAGGTTTTAAAAGACTTCCCTTCTTAAAAAATCACTACCAGAGCACTCCTTCAATCTTACTACTGCAATAGTGAGTGTCTTAGTGCAATAGAGAGAAAGAGAAGGTCTAGTTAGAAGTGTTTATTCCTCATGGAAAATGCTAGTATTTGTTGACTGAAGTTCATGGATGTTCAAAAAGACAGACTCACCAGGGTAGTGTTTTTGATATGGTAAAGATGTCCTCCTTAGCACAGTACTGCCAGAAACACTGCCTGGAGCATGGGGCAGTGAATAGCTACCAGTCACTGAGTTTGGTTTAGGGGCCTAGGAAGACAAAGCTGCTTTCAAACCAGCATTCACACAGTTGAAACACTGAGTCACCCTGTGCTCTGGAAAGCTGTACAGTTTGAGAGATAAAACATTGTTTACTTTGAGTGGATCTCTGTCATAATGAACAGACCCATTAGACACTGTGTTTACTTTGAGTGGAGCTCTGTCATAATGAGCGGACCCTTTAGACACTGTGTTTCAATGTATTTAGACTATTATAGAAAAATGAGTATGCTCATTGAAGGTATAGAAATCCTAAGTGGGGGGCAGGTAAAATTGCCTTTGTCAGTTCTCTGTTGACTTCAGTCCTATGTCTCAGCAAATCCAGTTTCAAGGTTTGTAATATTAAATGCCCATTTGTGGCACTATGACCTTGAAACTGGGAAGTAGTTTCTGAATCAAGAGTTCCAAAGACAGCTCACATGTCCTTTATTTGTTTGAACATACTAATTCTTACCAAACTGCTATTTTATATAAAAAGGAGGAAGTTTAGGATGATAACCAAAAAACAAATTAAACAAAAAAAATCATGTTCATACAAAAAAACTAAAAGTAAAGATGTCACTTAGTGTCTTCGATAGTGACATAACAGATTCTTTCCTCGGGTTACATGGGAATTGCAGACAGATGCCGAACAAGCAAGAGAGGGCAGTATCTGCAGAGCTAATGCCAATAAAACAGTTTGGAAATCTCGTTCACTCACTCTGAAAGCAGAGGCCTTCCGCGGCCCCAGGTTCTGATGTGGAGTGCTCTTACAACTTTGGCCAAAAAGAAATATGTCTTGAGTATATACTGGCATATGCTGCAGGTGGGCAGGGCAAGACTGGTCATATGAAAGCCGCGTTGGACATACTGAACAAGGTCAAGGGGCTTTGCTCAGTGAGGTGTCTTCCATAAACTGAAAAGAATTCTGCTTACTTTTTAAAGAGGGGACAGTGGGGACCACCTTCTCTACATAGGTCCCTGCTCCAGAAGCACTACTTACCATAATGCAATGCAGCAGGAAGAAATACATACCATTTCAATTTACTTTGAATATATTCACATGCTGATCCCTGCAAGTCAAAATTTCTCCACACACATGTTTACAAATCCCGATGCATAGCTAACTCTTCCTGTGCCACTGAGCTATTTTGTCCTCTGACCTCAGTTTAACACGTGCATTCATTTTCAGAAGCTACTTGCTCTTCTGAAACAGTAACACGGTGTCGGAGTTCTCAGGAATTAACTGTCCCTAATCACAGTGAGTTGAGAGAAGGGAACCTCAGCCTTTGTAAAATTTGTAAAATTTTGTTTGTAAAAGTCCCTATGCATCCCTGGCGCTTCTGTCAGGTAGGGTAAGGACAGATGACTCCATGTCGGTCAACGAAGAGATGTGGAGGCTGAGAAAGTTGTGTTGCTCTTGGAAATGCTACACTTTAGTTTCTTGTGGATGACTGGAAGTGGAGAAAATTATAATTAGAAATTATGCAAGATCCAAAAGAAAATGCCTTTCTGTGTCATAAAAGCAACGCGGGTTCCACCTGGTCCCTCCTGTGCTGAGCTGTTTGATCAGCTTTTCTCAGTCTCTGTGGATGTCCTTATATGAATCTAATTGAAGGACTCCTGTTCTCTTTTTATTTTTGCTCTATGAAAAATGTATTGGAGATGTCTTATAATGAACTTTGATATGGTGAAATGATAATAATGTCCTAATTATATATAAAAATGTAATTACACTTGCTTCTATTATAGAAAAACTCCCTTTATAATGAAGTGTTATGTTGGAAAAAGATTTTCATTACAGGAGGACTCCTTGACTTGTTAATTTGAACTCTGATTCATCACTTTAATATTAAAAAAGTTCTTTGTAAGTTACTTTTGATGTGTCTCATTTATGGTTCATTTCACTTCCTGGGCACCACAAGGAGCCCACATCCAAACTTCTTTGAAAGACACTTAAAAATACATCTTTCAAAAAAGAAGTTCTTCTATAGAGTGAAGCAGCAACAGGCAAGTGAAATATTACTGACTTTCTCTTGCTCTGAGCTGCGAAAACTTTTGTTTTAAAATTTAAAAAAAAATATCCTATTTATACATGGCTTCTTAGAGGTTTGAAGCATCAGTGCATGAGACGGTGATGTGAGGTTACCTAAGACTGGTACCCCATCACTAATGATCCTGACCGCTGACTGACTTTACTCCCT
Source organism: Ondatra zibethicus (assembly GCA_004026605.1). Taxonomy (NCBI): domain Eukaryota; kingdom Metazoa; phylum Chordata; class Mammalia; order Rodentia; family Cricetidae; genus Ondatra; species Ondatra zibethicus. The sequence goes on from PVIU01003055.1 coordinate 94,481, forward strand.
TCAAGTGGTTTGAACCTTTTTCTGCCTTTAGGGTTGCTTTACTCATCATTTTGTCAAGATTCGAGGCAAAACTAAAACTCGCAGTCAGTCTGTCTTCTTTGCTGTTTATCATGAATCTGCTCAAAGTCTTGGTAGGAAAAATGACTAGAACCATTGTTTAAAGTCAGTTTCAGCTTTAGAAGTATAGTTGTGAAGCTGAATTCATCCCTCACCATCACCAGGACTGAATATGTATTGGCAAAATTTCTGTCCAAATAAACACACTGAGGTTTATATTAATTACAAAGGTTTGGCCAATAGCTCAGGCTTATATCTAGCTAACTCTTACATTTAAATTAACCCACATTTCTTTTCTATGCTTTGCCACATGGGTTTATACCTTTTCTCAGTATGGAATGCCAATCTTGCTTCTCCATGTATCTGCTGGTGACTCTCCAGACTCCACCCTTCTTCCTCCCAGAATTTTCAATTTGTCTCTCCAGTCTAAGCTTATCCAATTGGCCAGTCAGCTTCTTTATTAACCAAAGAGATTCACAGTGTACAGAAGGATTGTTCCATAGCATCTATATATTGCTGACATGAAAAGAGATGCCTAGCTATGAACCATAAGAATCAACAAGAAAATTTTATTGAAATAAAGAAAACATTCAAAAGTGCGGCATGAAAAAAGAATGGTCTCCAACCACCATGGAATGTTATGTTTTTTTAGGGCACTGACTTCCAGATTTTAAAATAAGAATCATTTGTTGAAAAAGTAATATATTGTTTTAAAGTGGTAGGATTTTAGAATTAAAACTGGGGTTTAAGTGGGTTTGATGTTTGATTGCACCAGAATCCATACCTACGTTTATTTATCGATTATTTATAGGTGGTGGAATGTTGAGAGTCTTAGAAGACTCTACTTTTAACTTCTTGTTAAGTTTCTCATCTCTAGAAATGTCACTGTCCCTTAGTGATGGGGCAGATGTGGAGCTGCGCTTTGTTCCTCCCTCTTCATTGACCTAACCACACATTCAAACTCTCAGTGAGTTCTCATGATTCTGTTTCCAAGGTCTTGATCCAACCCATGGCCACGCCCAGTCTAACACTCTCATCTCTCCCTGGAGTCCTTGCTATGGCCTCCTTGCCTCTTTGCTTCACATCCAGTCTGTTGTCCAATATCAGCTAAAGGTCTAGCAATCCATGGAACGCACCATGCCACTTCTGTGCCTGACCCTCTCCTTTGTCCCTGTGCTTACCTGGAGCTGAAGACTGGAAATGGCCAGATTTCCTTCTTGCCAACCACCATACCTTTCTCATGCATGCTTTTAGTCTCCCCCAAACACCACATAGCTCTCTTCACTTGGAATGCCCTCCCTCAAATGTAGCTGGACCTCATCAGAGCTCAGTTTCCGTGTCATTTTTAAAGGAATGTCTGGCGGCTGAGCGCCAGCTAGTGCTTTCTTTTTGCACCTTAGTTCTGCATTCACGTCACCTCTCCAATTCTCACTCGGCTCTTTGTTGTCTTTCCACCCCTCTTTACTACCAGCTAGGAGGATGGTCCCCAGCCACATCTCTTTCTCCAGCCCTGCCTCTAAGGGCCTGCCCTTCCTTGTTTCCCAGGTTCTCCCAGTGTGCCAGCGCTGCTTTCAACCTTCTCATGCTTTCCCACTCACGCGGCTTCTCTGCACGTTCTAATTCTCAACTTCTTTTCTGCTTTTCAAAAACCTAATTCAATTGCTGCCTCCTCCCAGAAAATCGCTCTGCTTCCTGTACTTAGGATAAAGGTCTCTGAGTTCCAGTACCATTGCCTCTGTACTGTTGCTCCCATCTTGACACACCAAGTCTGAGTGCATCCAACTCCTTCACACCACACTTCTGATCAAAAAGTTTTCTCATCACACGTTTTTCATTTTTAAAAAGTTTTTTTAATTTTTATTTTGAGAGTTTTGCCTGTACGTGTGGTGTGTGTGTGTGTGTGTGCGTGTGTGTGTGTGTGTGCTTGTATGTGTGTTGCCCAAGAAGGCCAGAAAGGGGCATTGCATTTCCAAGAACAGGAAATATAAGTAGTTGTGAGCTACCATGTGAGTGCTGGGAACTGAAGCCTGGGTCTCTGCAAGAGCAGCAAGTATTCTTTACTGTCGCATCATCTCTCCAGGCCCTCATTCTGAAATTTTTAGGCATGTAAATTATAATCCTCTTCCTCTCTACCTGCCAGCAAAGTTTATAACTTAATAGGCAGATAGCATGTCTACTCATGAAACAAGTAACTCATTAACTGTTTATTTCACAGTTAATGACAACCCGAGAACAACTGTTTCCTCCACTCAACTTTTATTTTTCTCTAAGTGAAAATGGACTCAGAATTGTGGACAGGCATGACGGATGCAAACGACACCGTAAGAATGTGAACACAGTGACATCTCAGACACCACGGTTCATGAGTCCCAACACTATGGTGCTTGATGTGAACAGAAAGAAGACAAGTGCCAAGAAAATGTGTTTTTTAAGTTATAAAGGTGGGAATTTTAGTTACTGCAGATATAACATGATTAGAGCAGCTGCCTGGAGTCCCATTCAGAAGAGCAGCAGTAGAGAAGTTTAGACTGACACCGTGCAGATCGATTTCTGACAACATCTCATTGCTTTTTGGAAATTTTAAAGTTTTTATTCCTCTACTTGTTGCCTCATTTGGAGTAACACTGGATGGATGGATGGATGGATGGATGGATGGATGGATGGATGGATGGATGGATGGATGTGACTATGGGTCACATCCTATAGCATCAGTACTGAGGAGTCTTATCTCTTAACCTTAGCAATATCTCCCTCCTAGGAAGCATACAACTTTCATTCTCTTTCAAAATCTAGTACTTGATCCAAATGATGGAATGAAAGGCAAAGCTAACTGTGGAGCTCCTGAAGGAATGATGTTCAGTTGCTGCAGAACTAGAATCCAAACTAAACTGTCCCAAATGAATCAGAACTCCCCTTTTAACATTAGAGTGGAGACACACAGCTAATATGAGGGCACATCTGCTTCTCCTACCTTGTGCTCCACCATCCTCAGATGTGCCTCTATGACACACAGCACACCCTGGTTGCTGGAGTCCGACCCTGAGAGCCACGTATGAGACAGACAAAAAGAAGGTCAAGGACATGTCTTGAGTCAGACACTTAAGTGGGCTTTCCTGAAATCCTACCAAATATCTTGAAATCTTCTACTTATTTATTAACTATATTATATTATATTATATTATATTATATTATATTATATTATATTATATTATATTATATTGTCAATGAAATCCTTGTCAAACAAATGTACAGGAATATCAAGAAAATTAGTATTTAACTAATAAGTGAAAGCATCAATTTGACCATGTTGTTATTTTGGGTGACAAATTAATCCTCACAGTTACAATGGCTATACATTACAGGAACTTCATTACAGGGCTTCATGAAGAGGCTGTCCAGGTGGTTGGTCCCATTCTGTAGCACCAAGGGTTTCTCTTCTTCTGCAAGTAATAGGAAAGTGGCTTCATCTGCAACTCCGCTATGGACAGTCGTAAAAGAAAAGCCTCACTGAGCACACAGACTTTTCCAGATGCTTCTAGAAGGGTGCCGCTCAGACACTCATGTATCTTTTACTGCATCAAATGTTTATGGAAGGTGGTGGTTCTAAAGCTTTCTTCCTAACCTAATATTTTGTCTGATGATCTCATGACATTGGTAGAGGAAAAGAAGGAAGAGGAAGAGTCATTCTTGGAGGACAAAGCAGAGGGAGGGGGAGAGTTGAAATAAGAAAAATGTACCCTTCCTGTACAGCAAATTTCCTTGACACAGTTTGAGTCTTGGAATTTGGAGAATTGTTAGAAATCTTTAGTCTCTGAGTCTTCAAGTGGCTCGTCAGGATGATGAAAGCTGTTGATGAAGAAGCAGTGCCATGTTTGAAGAGCCAAGGGCTCCGGCTAGCCTGAATTATTAAGCAGTCTGCATTCAGCAGGCTGCTGCCTGCCTGCCTGCCTGTCTTCAGCAGGTGGTGGCCCTTTGCCTTCTCTGCGGTGCAGCTGCTTGCTCACAGCCTCCCCAGAGCTCACAACAGCCATTTGCTTAAGTTAAGACGGACACCGTCATTACTCCAAGCAGAACTTCACAGAAGCTTTCCCTGCTAAATGCTCCAACCATCTGAATAGCACCAGCCGGCTTCTGGAGTCATTAATGATGCATCCACACTTATCACTAATTTCAGATGACTGTGCTAGTGTTGAGAAGTTTGGTCAGAAGGACTGGGATGAGTGTTTGTTCATACCATTTAGCTTCATTCTGTCAGTTCCTGATGTTGACATTGTGCCCAAGTGGGCTCTGAAAACCAGAGGTGCCAGTACACGTTGCGCTGTTTGTTCCCTTGCTTTGGAGTGTGTTTGGCACAGCCAAGCCATTGCGTTTGGCCTCCCCTTTCTCCCAACTCTTCTTTAGAGAAACATTTCCCGGCTCTTTACCTACGTCTTGTTGCAGATTCTTAGTTTTAGAGGCAAATCCTCTCATGAAACAAGCTGACATTTTCTCACCCTTGAGTTTGAATCAACACCCATGAAGAAGACTCCTGCAAAGTTCCGCTGAGGCTTCTTCTTTAACAGCCTCTGTGCTTCTCCAAAAAGCAAGGCCAGAAGGAAGAGGGCACTGTGAAGCCTGTATGGCAGCAGTGACAGAAAAGCTAAGCTGTGAGAGTGCACAGAACACATCAACTTCTCTGAGCTAGAGTGAGGAACGCATCGATAGGGCATTGTTTCTGGGCAGGGAAGTTTTGTCTCAAGTTTTCTTGCTAAAGTTCACATGTCAATGTTGCTTGTCAAAATATATAGCTACACAAATGATGTCAATGAACTGACGTTAGAAGTTCCATTTTAATAGAGAAATTGTGCAGAAGGAAATGTAGGGATTTTCCTAGGCATCCACAGAAATACAACATAAACAGAAGAACATGTGTGCAATGCATCCTTTTCTATTCTGTATTTTTTTCTTACAAAGATGAAACATGTGTTAGGCCAAATAATGGTCACCCTGATGCTTATATCCTAACACACAGAACCTGTGATACATTTGAATACTTGGCAAAAAAAAAATTAAAGTCACTTAACTGGATGGAACTTGTATGGCAAATCTATCATACGTCAGTTTGCGGCTATCCTGCTTATCCAGGTGGGCGTAATGCACCCACAAGGGTCAGTAAATGGGGAATAGGAAGTGGAAAGCATTCGCTTCGGAGATACATTGCTGTGAGAACAAGTTCCCTTGTTGGTAAAGGTGTTATAGATGGAAGAGCCATGAGGCAAGGGATGCAGGCATCCTCCAGAAACCAGAAAAAGAAAGAAGTAGAAGTCTCCTAAGTACTTGATTTTAATCAAAGAAGACCCATTTCAGACTTCTCATCTCAAGAGCTATAAACAAGCAAGTTTGTGCTTCTTAAATCTACTCAGTTTGTGCAAACATGTCAGGTAACAACAGAAAACTAATATAAAAAGTTTCTCTTTTATAACTAATAGAAAAAAGTTCTCTCACCTTCACATGAGCACTGTGGCATGCACACACACACACAAAAAAAACACACATATACAAAAACAATAAATAGAGGAAAATATATTAAAATAAAAAATAAGAGATTAAGTTGAGCAATGACAAACATAGACACCTAGGCACCAATATGTTCTTTACCCCACACCATTGGTGGCATAGAATTTTTGAGAGCAATTCAGCACCATGTATAAAAAAAAATCCCATATTTCTTCATGAAGAAATTTGGCTTCTTGGGACTTTTTTCAGAGGACATAGACACAAGTTCTTAAACAGACAAAAGAAAAGACATATTTTTTAAAAAGTAGAAATCAAAAATATGCAACAGCGTAGACATGTTGAAGTAAATTATGGAATATAGTTGCATTTGAAGAGAAGGCAATTAAAGTTCTGGAAGCATCCTCAGGCAAAGAAAGAGCTCATGGTTCTTGACAGACAGACAGACACAGACAGATAGTATTAGAGACAAGCTTGCAGGGTAGTGTGAGTCCACATGCGGAGTATAAACATCTATATACATGTATATGTACTTGTCATAATAAATGATGGAAAAGACTGGAAATAGAAAGTGATCATTTCCTAAGTTCAATGTATTGCTCTAATATTCAAGCACGGCATTCAGTAACTCTCGAGTAAAAGCTAGCTGGGAGAAACATGTCTTCCTGGCTCAAGACACAGCAGTTGGAGACCCTTCTTCCTGGGAACGCACTTCACCCCTCCCTCCCAAAACAAGTGACCATGCAGCCATGGGAAGTACCAAGAGTTCCGAGCTGAAACCTGCGCAGTCATGGCAAGCACCAAGAGTTCTGAGCTGAAACTGAGTTGTCTTTGCAATGAGGGAGTTGAGCTGGGACACAGACGATGGCAGCTGAAACCTTTCTTCAACCCTGAATGGGAAGGACACTGAGGGCTTCCTGCATTCGAGTGCTGGGAAGCCAGGGAACAGGACAGTGAGCTTGTCTTTCATGAGAGCCTGTTTTGTCGTTCCAGGCTCCGATGGGTATTAATGTGAGCAAACCACAGAAAACTCACCTGACAGAAAAAGTGCTACAGAGTGTCATCACCTGAATTGACTGCTTTCCCTCCCTTTATATGTCACTGCCTTTTAGTCAAGACAATTGGTGAATTCCTATCTCACAAATGAGCAAAGAACTAGTTTTATTTTAAGTTATCTAGTAAGTTACATTGGTTTTGGAAGGATTGTAGGCATAAGCATATGTATTTATTTCATGTATACACATATTTGATTTTATATATATAACAAGTGCGTATGTAAAACATACAAAGTTTTAATTGATTTATGGTAAAATATATAGAATTTAAACTTTCAAAGGCCAACACTTTATTGAGCACATTCTTCCTTAAAGTGATATTTCACTGTTGCTGTGACAGAGTAACTCATGAATTATGATTGTTTCTTACAGTTTTAGACAAGTGAGGTTTTTTTAAATGAACTTTTAAAATTAATCTTCTCCTCCATTTTTCCCCAAAGGAAAAGAACTGCAGAACTGAATGCAATTTGAAAGTTGACATTTTACATTTTTTGGAATAATTTTCTATAAGCTGACTTCTATTTGTTCTGCTGTTTTTACTCTCTTTCCACGGCAGGGATATGAGTCCTCTTGCCATGGAGGAGTCTCCTGGAACGCTCCCTTTCTACTAACTTGTGGAACAGAATGGATGCGTGTTGTCAGACAACAAAGGAAGTTTCCGTGGTGGGTGATGGCCTGAGGTGAGGAAGGTGAGATCCCAAAGGGAAGCCTGGAAGAGAGAGGGATAAACACCACACAACTGAGTCGTTCCATTACTACACTGAGAAGGATTGGAGATGGGAGGAAAATGGAAAAAAAAAGAAGTCAGAGAGAGATGATGCATGAGAACAGGCTGATGTGTTCAGAAACTGGATCTGACAGAAATGACTGGGGCAAGACCAAGAGTACTGGATGCTCAGAAGAGGAATTGGGGAGTACTTGGTAAGGTTACTAGAAAAGTGTGTGTCTGCTCAGGTCTCCTTTGGTTCTGATTCATCAGGGAAAGTCTAATTTGCACCAAGGCTGGTATTAGCTATTTTGACCAATAAAGGAATCAGGGAACAGTTTACCATGAGCCAAAAGGACACACCCAAGATAGTTGGGTAACCCAAAACACTTGGAACCCAAAGATATTTGATAATTTCCTGGGCTCCAACCTGCAGCTAAAGGACTCTTGGTGACAGTCAGGGACACCAAGTCTCCTATTGCAGTAGACATGGGGGTGAGCCGGCTTCTGTGAAATCTCCAAGGCCTGTGCTAACACCTGCCTTGCATACAGTTCAATTAGGTCTTAAAGTTCTTGATAAATTTCTGCACATTTTGTGCAGACTCAGAGATTCCCTAAGCCTGCCAATCAAAAGCATTCCTTAAGTGTGTATGACATGTCTAAAACACCATGGAAAGTGGTATACCATGTACACATGAATTTGTAAGTAATAACTATCATGTACACCTAAAAACACATATTTAAATTTTTAACAATACTCCTTTAGTCCCAGCACTTGGGAGGCAGAGGCAGGCAATCTCTGTGAGTTCAAAGCCAGATACAAAGCAAGTTCCAGGACAAGCTCCAAAGCTACACAGAGAAACCCTGTCTCAAAAAAAAATTAACAATATAATGAAGCTAAAGATTGTGCCGTGCAATTAAAATGGCTAAGCAACGAAGTCAACTGTACATATAATAAGATCCTTCCCTATTGTTACTGATCATTACTTCTCATTAGGCCAGGGAAAGGCGTGTTGGCTTCCTGCCTCAGCACCCCATCACTAGAGCCTGTTCTTTACCTCCCTGCTAAATTAATCATAACGAGACAGAGCTCAATGCCTGGCACAGACAGAGTCTCACAAACACTTGTTAGATGAACAAATCCATCAGATCTTTTCCTATTACATACAAATATTTCAGCATCTCATTACTTCCTATTTATCTTCCTAGCATTCTACCTCATTATAGTTCGTTATTGCTTATTATGTAGCCAAGTGCCTGTCCCGCTCCCATTCTCTCCTGTTCTATGTTCCCTTTTCACTAGATGTTTCTTGATTCTACCCCCAGAAGTTTGACTTTGTTCATTTTTTCAGAGCGTTTATCAAGTACTTCTTTCTAAATACCCAAACAAAAAAAAAGTGATGCTCAACCCAATTTCCACACATATTTCATATTCAGCTTCTCACAGCACTAATTAGTTTACCTAATATTCAGGGAATTGGTAGCACACCTCCTGCCCTGTGCTATGTAAAGGTGAGTATTCTTTGATGCAAACAAGAGAGTCCACTGTACCTATTTTAAGGAGGATGGCATTTATCACAGACTACTCCATAGCTCTTAGAATTTCTGGGATGACCAGCGTACCAAACTTAGGTCATTAACATTCAAGAACTGTACACCTGAAAAGCATATAGGCTGCTTGTCTATATTAAGGGAATGCGTGGCATAGAAAGTCCATTGCTCTTGCCTCCTCCAGTTCCTAGTTCCTGACACCAGGGACCAAAAAATAGAATCTCACACTTTTAACGCCTTGTGAAAATCGAATGTTTCCACAAGACATTCAGTCTCTCCACACATGATCCCAAGTTCATGCTGCTCGCTCCCATTTTCAAGATTTTTGGAGGTGTGCTTACTTGGGGAAGCCCAATGACAAGAGAAGACATGGTAGGAGTGGATTGTTTAGACATAGTGGAGTGTGGACTCACCCAGCCCGCAGACCTACCACACTCATTCGGCTCACTGAATACACAACTGTGTCCCTCTCTCTTTGCACCTCCTGTTTGCCCGTGGGAAGGAGCCTACCCATGAGTGTGTGCATCATCACAGAAGAAACGTGTAGCACGCACACCAGGAACAAGCCGAGCTTAGCAAAGCAGCACTTAGAAAGGAGCACCAGACAGCGAAAACCTCAGTGTTTCTTTTAAGGAATTCTTTTTTTAAAAAATGAAATGTGTTCAATTGCCCCTTCCAAAGATCAATAATTGTTCATAACTTCTAGAGTCCAAAACTTTAGCCTCCACAGCTGATGATATTTATAGCTCATAGATTTGTAATTAATTGGGGGTAGTTTTCCTTACATTTTCTCTTCGAACTCTACCCAGGAAAATATTATCAAATTAAATATAATTCCACTCTCCCGCTAAGAGCACAGATTTTGACAGTGTTCTAAAAAAAAATCCAAGAGAGTAAAAAGTAAAAGGTAAGTATCTCATATTAATTATTACTTAGGCAGAAACTGCTGATTATTAAAATTAACACTACTAAACTATTTAAATAAGTTGGTCATCATTGCAAAAGACCCCCCTCCATACACATAATACTGGCCAAGAGATATTGTCATCCTCAACTCCTCAGCTCCCCGAGAAGCAGAAACAGCTTGCTTAGTCCTTTCTGCCTTCCCTACCGAGGAAGTAACAGACTATCACTCCAGCTCCAGAGGTATCAGAGAATCCAAAGGCATCTTCTGAGATGGGATCCAATGAAAGTGTTGGTAATAAATTACTAATTTAATTGACGCTAATGAGATATTTCAAGGAATCATACAAGTGCATTTTTGTTTAGTGCAATATTAATTCGGCAAAGAAAGTAGAGGAAAGGCAGCTGCTTAGGCAAGGTCCTCGGTAGTTCACCGTCACAACTCTGAAGAAAAGCGGCAAAAGCATGCTGCCGGCCCAACAGGCCATAGCTCAGAAGTTTCCTGTTGCTGTTCCATGAATCTGATCAAATAGACTAGTTATGGAAGCCATTCGTTGAGTAACCAAGGAGACACAACAATAATACTCTCAAACTTACAGAGCAATTAAAGTGACATTCCAGAGCCAATGCTGTTTTCAAGAGCTCAGTGTCTTTTGGGATTAAGAATTAATATAATCTGCGACCATCATTCTCATTCTCCACACAGGTTTTGATATGGCCTGTTTCTGTTACTACTTTCATGTGGACCGGATTCATGAGCACACCGGTGCTTGGGACTGTGAAATACAGGTGCACATATACTGCCCACGTCGAAAGCGTGTTCGGAAAGTTGATTTGGGTTGTAGTTACACAGCAGTAACTTCTGCTGACCGGCAGAAGCTTGGAGTCATTGGCATGTTTCATTTGGAATAAGTCTCATTATGTGTTCAAAATAGTTCAGGAGGCCTTAAAGAGGAGAATGGAGGCAGGAGGTGGCTTACCTGGAGTCCATTAAGGTGTGGAGTGATCAAATGAAACCAGGCAGTGCTTCCATGCCTCTCTGGTACCCAATCCAGCCAAGGCTCCCACACTTCACAAATCCCTCCATTAAACACAGTGCCTTACATGGAGAGTCTAACTGCTCACTGAATTAAAGCCTGCCTCACAGTCACCCTCGGAGTGCATCATTTTCAGGGCTGATTGCCTACCATTAAGGCACGAGAATCCAATAACAGGAAACTATTTTAATAATTTTTAAAGGAAGTTTAAATGATACACGCTCAATCAGGGTCGATGAAAATGGCCCCGATGTCGAAGGGCAACAGGTTGCTAATAAATACAATAGTTTAGGGAAGTACTGTGGCTGTCGTGGAAAAACTATATTCTGGGAAAATAATACAACTGTAATTCATTTTTGAGAGCTATTGAGACTTCTTGGATGAAGAATGTAGTTATTAAAGGCAAAAGTACACAATATGTTGTAATGAAATGTTTGTGCTTCAAGCTTCATTAAATGCTTTGTGAGCCTCTGGGGAAATTCTATCTCTCACACACAGAAGCAGTTTTTGTACATGGTGTGTCAGGAGAGGAAGTGTGCAGAACAGTGCTCAGAAGATAAGCTGGTATCCCTCCAGCAGGTCCCACTGAAACAACTATTGACATATGTGGACACATGGCTAACCCAGGCAGATGAACACAACATGTGTGGACACATGGCTAACCCCGGCAGATGAACACAACACGTGTGGACACATGGCTAACCCAGGCAGATGAACACAACACGTGTGGACACATGGCTAACTCAGGCAGATGAACACAACATGTGTGGACACATGGCTAACCCAGGCAGATGAACACAACACGTGTGGACACATGGCTAACCCCGGCAGATGAACACAACACGTGTGGACACATGGCTATCCCAGGCAGATGAACACCCCATGTGTGAACACATGCCTAACATACAACACGTGTGAACACATGCCTAATGCAGGCAGAGGAACATAACACATGTGAACACATGCCTAATACAGGCAGAGGAACACCCCACGTGTCAACACATGCCTAACGTACAACACATGTGAACACATGCCTAACGCAGACAGATGAACACCACACATGAGGACACATGCGCAATGCAGGCAGTGAACATGAGAAACCCCACCACGGCTTCAGCCATTCTTCTATTTCATCAAAAGTCTTTTTTTCCTTCACTTAGTTTTAAAAATTATAAATCGTGGATTGTGCGTGAAGTACCAGGTGGCGAGGAAAGCGATAGTTTCAAGCAGTGAACTCGTCTGAAAGGGTTCTCATTCTAAATTCTCCTGCCACTGTCAGCCACCAGTGCAGTTAGGACTCGGAGTCGCCAACAGGTTGAGAGTCAGAATGTGCCCATTGTCCAATTTATAGTATTTAAAAGGAAGTATATTAAAGTAGCAAATAAACTTGCAAGCTATCTGATTTTGTAGGAAATGGGGCTGTCCACTCAGGAGGAATATCCAGAGCTAGCAGGAGTGGCCTGATGGGCTCATTAGTGACGCATTTTTCCATAAGAAAGGAGAAGAAAGGTGTCTGATGAAGGGGACCCCAGAAGGCCTCACCTTGCAGCACCTTATTCTGCTCCCTGGACCTTTGGCTTCTCCCCTGGGCAGGAGAGTGGTGTTCCCATTTGTCCGATCTAACCACACATATCAATGCAGGGCTTCTAAGGGAAACAGAACGAGAAAATAGAAAAGGGAATCATAATCAAAGCCAATATCAGCAGAAAAATAGTAACGACTGTGGGCTCCTGGTGTATAGCCCTCCAGGTAAAGTGTTAATGCCAGGATCCTTTGGAAAACACTGTGGAGAATTTCTAATAAAGCACGCCTCAAGAATAATCTTTTTCTCCCTAGGAAAGTGTCTTAAACGTAATGGTTTTCTCTAGGACTAGAATTTCAATTAGCAGCTTTACTCACTAGAAAAGTATGACTTCAAGATTCTCCTTCAAAGCCACACCTCTTCATGGGCTCATCAGATGTGAGGTAAAAAAACAAAACAAAAACTAAAACAAAAATTCCAGGTTCCTATAGAGTATGATGGTTGTACAAAATGCACATGTTGAGGTTGGACAAGCATAGTACTTAAGCATCCATTTAATTAATAAATTACATATGATACACCTTGATCCTTTTATTGGATATTCAGAGGAGTTGTTTAAAATGAAAGTTCTGCACAGTACAGGAGTCCCAGGCTGTACTAAGCCCTTCAACCTCGATAGTGAACCTCCCTGACTCCTTCTAGAGTTCCCTGAATGCAATTATCAAACCAACATGGCATCTTTACTCTCCTATTATCTGCTACAAGTAATAATTTAACACATGACAATTTAACAGTGACTACGACAAGTTTGCCAGAACCAAGCATTCCATTTTCTCATGCCTTCCTTAGTTGACTTCCGAGGAACCCCACCAAATCCTGTGTCAGGCAGTGACCTGGCCATGCACTCGGGATCCACTTTGTTTGGGATTGCACTCTGGCCCCAGCATCATAGCTCTGTGGACTTGGTTGGGGGCCCAGTTTTCTCACTTGTAAGACGAGGAAGGGATAAAACAGCTTCCCAGGGTTGCTTTAAAAATGAGATGAGTTTATCCATGAAGGCCACTTGTAACAGTGACTGTCCTATAAATACCCTATCCATGCGTACGCTCACTGTTATCACTCCATGTTCTTTAAGACTCCGCTCTATCGCTATGGTTTTTGTGAACCCTAACCTTAGGAGGAATGAAGTGTTTCTCTGTTAAGGCTCCTTCTAGAGTTTTTCACTTGCTAATTGCATCCTGGTCCATGTGCACACTGCTCATCATCAGCAGATGGTAGGTTAAGGACAGAGATGTTCCGCTGCTTTCCTGGATTCACCCAGTCAACCAAGGGGTCTGCCCCAGCAAATGCTTTTAAACAGAGTAAGAATAATCCCAAATTAAATGGAAAAGTGTCGTGTACCCTTTACATAATAAAAACACTAGAACTTTGTCCTCATGATTGTTCAGAAAAAAAAAAAAAACGTAAGTGTTTCTGAGAGAAAATCTGGTTTTGCTGTGGAAGTTACTGCTGGGAACAAGCCATCCACCTTCCATGATTCTTAAATGTGAAAAATTCCTCTGACAGTACACACAGAAGATGGCCATTCTGTCTCTGCTAGACCTTCTTCCACTCTTTGTTAGTACCTCTGACGAACCATTGCTTTGACCACAAGCCAATTCCAGAATATGAAGTTGAAATGCCCCACCCTGACCACATGTGACAGACTGCCTTCTCACTGTGGTTCCCCGCACTGAGATCCTTTCAAACTTTACATTCTCTCGATGGGTCTGTCTATTTCCAGCCAGTCCCCTGTACACTTTCTTTCATTTTCTCTTTTGTCACTGCAGAGTTCCCAAGATAATCTCAGGGGAAAATCAAACGACAAGCAGTTTTCCACCCTTCAAACAGCTACCCTACTAAGAGTCACTGACAGAGATGATGTGCTGTTTAGAGAGAGCCAGGACCTTTAACCGTCCCAGATGATATAACACATTTCCCTAGTTGAGAAGAAGCGAAATAAGGTAAGTGGGGTGTGCCATGTGAAGGACACTAAGCAGTGGTTCTGAGGTTAGTTCTATTACGAAGCCGAACAGTGCTGTGCTCTTGTTGCTCTAGCCAGTTTCTCCCCTCGATAGCTGCAGTATTTGCTGTATGTGTATCTTCTTGTAATTGCCAGCCAAGATGTACTGCTTCCCAAGTGGCCAGCCCCAGCTTGAATTTCTTCTTCCACTGCAGTATCCATGTTCCTTTGAGTATTTCTGAGATTCCTCTGCATCCATTTTTAGGCCTGTGTGTGCTGTGGATTCGTTATTCTTCTCATCTGTTCCCTTTTAGAGCTCTTTTCAGGTTCATTGGTTCTTGGCCTGTGCAACCTTGCCGATCTTGTAGCCCAGACAATTCCCTAGCTGGGCTTCTGTTACTGCCATGCTGTCCACAACCTTCTTCTGTCACCAACTTCTCTCTACTCCATGATTATATTCAGAGTACGAAAATGATTGGGGTGAGCAACCAATCAACCTACAGCCCTCCACCAGCAACACATGTGACCAAAACCCTTTGGAATCCTTTTAAAGCATATGGCAGCTACAGCAGATTCAACTCTGCAGCCTCACCTCACCCTCCGGAAGACACTCAAACAGCAGTCAAGAAGAGGGTCAGGGATTAACTGTTGCTAATAGAAATGCTGCCACTGACAGAGCAGCATTCCCCAAATGGTGAAGGGTTGCAGATAGTTACCAAGGGATGCCTCTCTGGGGAGGAAACCCCCTTTGGTCTTTAATGCTGCTTCAGAGCTCACATCTTCTCTGCTACATGCATTGACTGCGGTAAGAACTGCATACCACAAGTGGAGGTGGTAATGGGAGCAAAAACCACAATGATGGTGCTTACCCCTTCTTAGACAACAAACACAATGCAATGGTTCACAGTCCTTTGTCTTTTCCTGTAGTATATTAGGCTGACCTTTTCTGTAGGCATTTTAATGCATTGTAAACCTATTTGGTGGCAAGCTTTAACAGCATTTAATAAAGTGAATGTGAAGGCAACATCATCAATGAGCAAGGTTGCTCTTAATGACCCCTTAGTCTGTTGTCATCTCCTTGCTGAAGATGATGGCTCAGCAGTTCTACACATCACACTGAAAACAACCCTGAGACTTTTTGGAGCCAAAGATCCTTCATCCTGGCAGAGCAACACAGCCTTCCCCCTTCCGTAATGGACAAGCTGCGGTTCACTCTGCTTCCTCCAAGGGATCGCCTGGAAGGGATTTTATGGCCATAGGTTTTGTGTGAGCAATAATCAGTCTGTGGCCTATGTGTGGAAAGAAAATGCACTTGTTCCACAAGCTGCAACTTCAATTTCCCTTCCTACCTGCCAGCCAGGGCTTGGCAGCCTCCATTAGACTCACTGCCTCTGCGGAGAAAGCATTTAGATTGTTATCTTTAGACCACACTCATTCGCAGAACAGACAGCTCAGGTGCTCCTAGGGGGAAGCCTGAACTTTTCTGTTTACAGAGTCACAGAGGTGAAGAAATCTAACTTGAGTGGATGAGTTAGGAAATACATGTCTCTCTCCCTGTGCATGGCAGAACTTGCTTTGAGGCCATATGAGGCAGTTGCAACTGACCTTCTTTTGTGTGGCCCAAGGGTGGCCATGTTTCTGAGACAGAGCATCCTGTGGAACTCTCCCTAAAACACCCAGAGGCAGTGGTGATGGGAAACTGTGCAGAGTGAATGAGATCAGAGCCGGGGGACAAGCTGCCACTTTGTAGGAGTAAATATGACAAACTTAGACCCACAGGAAACCTTTTATGGTGACAACTTGGTTCTTTCAAAATAATGGACTGATAGTTTTATTTTTCAAAAATGAAACCTTAGATTAGTGAAACTATTGCCTGATGTCTGGTAGAAAGGGTATTGCCTGTAGGGACTTCATGCTGCTCTCTCGTGAAAAGAAAAATTAACCCCCAATAAATAAAAAACTTTAAATTCCACATAGGTGAAATTATTCTTACATTTTAGTTCTCATCAAGGACTAATATATATAACACTTGAAGTTTTTCTATTTAACTGTTTTTGAATTATGAGTGACAAAATATGTGAACAATTTGAAGAGGAAAAAAATGATATGATGGAGCTCTCCTGACCCTTAGCTGGGAATGCATTCTTTACATCTCTGCCAATTCCTGCCCACCCTCTCCTGCTCGTGTAGCTATGGGCAATGCCATTATTTACAAGTTGTGAGTTGAAAACTTTTCCTGCAGTGCTCACTTTAATTCAATAAACACGTGCACCTACTAAGGACAAAGTTGAGTACATCGAGCTCACACACGGAAAACTGACGCGCGATTGAGAATTTGTCTTTAAAGGGAGTGAGTGAGTTGGGGTTATGGCTCCGGAGTGAAGTTCACTTGATGCTCTTGAAGAGCACCCAGGTTCAGTTCCCAGTACCCACACGGCGACTCACAATCACCACAGCAGTCCCAGGGAATATGATACTCTCTTCTGTCTTTGTGGGCATGCGTGTGTTGAACTGACATACATATAGGCAGAGAATATTCATACATATAAATATGTATTTAAAACTTTTTAAAAAAGAGTATGATTAATATAATAAAGAATATCCAATCGGTGATATCAATATCTCCAAGACAAACAAGGGCAATAAGCTTTAGCGGGAAATGTGAACAGGACACAGGAGAGATTGGGGCTGTAGAATGGAGTCTTCTGAGCATGTGACACAGCACAAATGGTTTCCAGATAATATTCTATTGAATGACCTATGAGAAACCGTCATCTTTCCTGCTTACTTAAAATCCCCTCTCATGTGGTAAATACTCTTTCCTGCAAATCATTTCATAATGATTGTGTTCAACTCTTTCCCACTCAAGCCAAGTGAGTAAAGGGTTCAGGGAAGTCGGTTAACTCAATCTGCCCAGAGCCATGAGGGTGACATGGCACCTCAGCCTCACAGTTAATACAGGGCCAAGGGAGTAGAAAGAGCAGGTAAGCACCATGCTGGTCATGGTATTTTGGCAACAAGATATACTCAATATCCCTTTCCACCACTGTATTAGTGATGGGATGAAAAAGTTAAATGGAAAGGAAGTTGTAGAGCAAAGCAGGGAAACCTGGGGTGCAAGTGGATTTTGCCACAAGCTCTTTGCTTGAAAGAATTTCTTTTCAGGCTGAGGACAGGGGAGATAGCACGGTCACTAAGCTGATTGCTGTGCAGGCTTGAGGATCTTGGTGTGATCCCCTAAATCCACACAAGAAAAGAGTAGAGCACAGTGCTGTGTACTTGCATTCCCAGCAGTGGCGAGGCAGGGACAGGTGGGCTTCTGGAGCGCATCATGGACCAGTCTGCTCAGTGAACATCTCATGCACCAGCCTGCTCAGTGAACATCTCATGCACCAGCCTGCTCAGCGAACATCTCATGCACCAGCCTGCTCAGCGAACATCTCATGCACCAGCCTGCTCAGCGAACATCTCATGCACCAGCCTGCTCAGTGAACATCTCATGCACCAGCCTGCTCAGTGAACATCTCATGCACCAGCCTGCTCAGTGAACATCTCATGCACCAGCCTGCTCAGTGAACATCTCATGCACCAGCCTGCTCAGTGAACATCTCATGCACCAGCCTGCCAGCCTGATCAGAGAGCCAGACTGCTCATAGGGTCCAGGTCAGTGAAGTCTCCAAAACAAAACAAAAGAAAGTCAAACAACTATTGTAAGTTTTGTACATGTATCTTAACTATCATTTATTTCTAATGAAATCTAAAATTAAATTTAAACTGGACTTTATTTCTTTATGATTTAAGCTATTTGAAAGGTTTTTTAATATCTACCTCTCTATAATCATTCTATCTATCTACCTATCTGTCTGTCTCTGAAGGACATAGGTAGTGAAGTGGTTAGGGCGAGAAAAAAATTTTTTACAGTTATCAAAATATCTTTTGTGGCCTAGGATTTAAATTTTATGGGCCTTTTCTATGCATTTGGTAAAATCCCAATTGTGCTTTGGAGAAAAAATTTTCATGTGTTCTATTGGGACAAACCTGTTTATTGTGTTATTCAAATATATAGCCTTGGCATTTTAGATCTATTTCAATCTGTTGAATCTGAGGAAGTTATATCCCTGTTATTGCTATAACATTTGCTACAGTTCCACATATATTTGTTCTATGTATTCTTAAACCATGTACCCTAAAGGAGGACATGCACGAATGTGCTGCTGTCTTCATGATCACATTGTCGGATCAGTTGCTATTATTTATTTTTTATTTTAGTGATTTTCAACCTTGATTTCAACTTGTGTAATAATAACATCTCTTTGTTTCTTATTATTTTGTTACTGTTTGCCTCAGATGCCTTTAATTCTCATTTGGCCACAATCTTACACAGGGAGCATGGATAGCCATCAGAAGCTTTGCTGTTTCTTTCTTAATTACTCATCTATCTTTGCCCTTCCTTCTGTCCTTCCTTCCTTGCCTCCTTCCTTCCTCTCTTTTACCTTGTCTTTCTGATAAGATCTTGCTATTGTGACTACAGTAAATTTTACACTCCTTCAACTTACTTTCTTTTTTTTTTTCATACACTGGAAATTTTATTCCAGAAGGGTAAAAGAGGCTAGAAAGATGGCTCAGTGCTCAAGAGTACACACTGCTATTCAGATAGCCGCAGCTTGGTTCCCAGTACACCCATCGATTAGCTCACAACTACTTGTAACTCTAGTTTCAGGATTTCTGCTGCCCTTCTGGCTTCTGTGGACACCTGTACTCACATGCACAGACACATATGATGTACACATATAATTTTTATTTATTTAATTGTTTTTATTGAACTATGCATTTTCATATGGTGTGTGTGTGTGTGTGTGTGTGTGTGTGTGTGTGACTGGCAAAGTTAAATTATTTTTTCCTCTCTTGGTTTGAAAGCTGTGTGTTTCATTTCAGTTGGTCCACACAACGCTTTTATAATTCGTACACTAGAAGTAGTTAGAAGCCTGGCACATTTGATGTTCCCATTTCACCATCTCCCCTTCCCACATCACACCATCCACTACAACACTTATGCTGAGATACTTTTTGTCCTGTTTTATTTTCAAAAAAATAATAAGGCATCTACATACTTTATTTCTTTGCCTACTCATGTCTATTGAACTATATTTACTGTTATTTCCATTTGTCTTTATATCTTTTGTTAAAGTGTGCTTTTTCTTTCAGATCGCTCTCATACACCTATTACTGACAGTTCATCTCTGTTGGGATTTGCGCTTCCAAGTTTACTTCTCTATTAACTCTGATGTACCCAGATTGTGTGCTTTGTTCATTCTGTCTGTCTGCAAGGGGAAGTGGCAGAATAAATGTCCATGCTTTATTAATACTCACTAGCTTATTTTTACAGTGTTCTCCGTATTTCTCATATTGCCTACTTTTCAGGAGAATGTTTCACTATGTAAGTGCCCTGGTGAGAGTATTGTCTTCTGCTGAAAGAATCTTGCTATTACTGATGCAGTGTACTTATAGTTTCATGTGTTCCTTCTGAGTGCCATTTCTATTTCCAACAGTCTGCTAGTGCATTGTGCTGAACAGGCAGTAGCTGAGAGGAGATGAAGGGTCATGCCAGGGTACACCCAGTTCCTCCTGGATGCTGAAGACATGGGGGAACACCTCTTACTCACTCTCAGCTCTGCCAAGAGGAAGGTTACTACTCTCCATATTATCTTATGGCTGCTCTGAGCTCAGTCAGGTGTGCGTTGCCATCCTGTTGACAGGATGGGTGTACAACAAGCCAAACATTTCCTTCTACCCTAGCACTGGTGGCCAGTGATGGTGCCAAGCTCCAGCTTGCGTCTGCAGAGTACCTCTACAGCTACTTCTTGGGTCTTACCAGGCTGGCATTTCTTTGATTTGATGAACTTTGATTAACTACTCTTTCATTGTGACCAATAGGAGGAAATATATTTAAAGAGCAAGTGCATATTATTTATAGAAAAAAATTCAGGCTTGCTGTGGGACAATGTTCTTGTATCCTGTCACTTGTATTATTTTAATAAAACACTGATTGGCCAGTACCAGACAGGAAGTATAAGCGGGATGGCCAGGCAGGAAGTAGAGGTGGGGTGATGAGAACAGGAGAATTCTAAGAAGAGAAAAGAGTCAGTCTGCAGTCATCACAACAAAAGCCAGACACAGAGGAAGCAAGATGAGAATGCCTCACTGATAAAAGGTACCAAGCCACGTGGCTAACATTTACAAGAATAATGGGATAATTTAAGATGTAAGAATTAGTTAATAAGAGGCCAGAGCTAATAAGCCAACCAGTTTATAATTAACATAGACCTCTGTGTGTTTCTTTGGGACTGAACGGCTATTGGACCAGGTGGGGCAGAAGCTTCTATCAACACAGGCTACTCCTGAAAATTTTATTTTAGAAAAATTTTTAATATAAGAGACAAATACAGGGGGACATATACACTTTTTCTCAAATAATGAATGTGCAAAAGAGTCATGGTAGAAGACAAGATTTTTCATAGTAAGGTCAATTTCAAAGTGTAACTTCCTTAAGCCTTAACCTGGGCATTCTTGTTTGTGGCTGCTGGCACCACTGCAGCCACCCACTGCTTCCTTGGAGAAATTTGGTTTGCTGACAAGATCAAGGACATGCTAAGCTGTGAAAATCTGATGCAGTCATCATGACACTGAAGTAAGTGCTAAAATGGAAGGTGACCCAACACAAGTCACTGTCCCTTGTGCTGGTGTTCGGAAACCACATCCAGTCCTGCAGAATAAAGGAGAGGGTGGGATAGGAACCAATGTCAGCTGGAGAAAAGGGAGTGGGTGGGGCGGAATTGTTTTTTTATCAGACTACTCATATCAGAAATTTTCAGATTAATCAAGTCCAATGACTTAGTAAGTCAATTGTAAGAATGATACAGATTCTAAGAAGCTGCACTGTCTTGGGATGATGGGGTCTAAAGTGTTGTTTAATTTCAAATGCTCTTTATGATTCACAAATAGCACATCATGTTGTATCATAGCCATGGCTGCAGAGCAAATGTCCATATGTCCTATCAATATCAACAAAATCAACTCAATTTGTACAGTGTGCAGCTCTCTAGCAACTCAGATCAACTGTGACATTATGGCATGGCCTCTGTGTCAGGCCTGCCAAAATGTTGACCTGAGCTGGAACACCCTGGTCTTGCCTCCCTCCTGGTAGGATGGCTTTACACTACTGCTGAAGTGACTGTAGGATCCACCTTTTGTGAAAAATGAATGGGGAATCTTCCCATTGTCCTACTAAAGAGAAGCCTGTGATTACTCAAAACATTTACGAGAAAAAATAATGACATGAGCCATTTGAGAAGTCTCCCATTGTAAGTTATAAGTGTGGAAATTTCCATTTTCCTAAGCTATCTCCTGGCCCCTTTGCCCATCTTCTTTACACAAAGGGTGAGTTCTCAGAAGGACAAAGGAGGCTGGCAACTCCCCATAGGTAATTTTGTTCAGATGACACCTCTGTTGAGGTCCCTTAGGAGGTAACTAGCACCCCAACATGAAGCTCTTGGTGATTTGGGAATGCAGAACACATGTTGGGTTTATTTTCCATTGTTGGAGTTAGGGGTCAATATCAGAAAGTCCTAAGGTACTGTATGGGGCTCTGTGTGTTTCAGGCTACACAGAAAGACCTTTAGAATAAGGGAACATTGAGCACTCTTGCTTGTATATACAGCATCTCCCTGAATGCAAACTTTTACTGCAACTTCAGTTTCCTTTATCGTTTTTGTAGCATGAGTTTTTTTTTTTTTGAAAATCAAAACAATTTGTTGTAAGAGTTTAAGAGTACCTATATAGGCATTGATTAGTTTAAATATCACAGTTCATTCTCTTCCCTTAAGCACCAAGAAAATTGATTTGATGGGCTGTCTTAAGTTGACTTCCTCTATTGGTCTTCTATCTGACAAGACACCTTTGGCAAAGTAATGACAAAAGCTCATCAATATGCTCCTCTTCATCTGCCTGACATGGAAATCAATGGCTGCAGAAGAAGTCCCTCTATCAGCCATGTCAGAAGCCATCACCATGCTGGACCGAGCACGCTACCTGATTGCGCTCAGCACTCATTCACTCCTGAAAGCTTTCTGTCGACTGCTACATCAGTGACCCTGTTTGGAGGTCAGAGATAAAGATGCCGCACATCCTTTGGTTGTCTGCAGGGGTAGGGGCTCTCTCAGAGTGTGAGATGATATAATGGTCTGTGTATCTGGCCCCTGGGAGAAATCACATTTTCCATTTCTGGGACATGTGACCTATGGGATCTGCATTTCTGGGTCTGGAAGCCCTAATTTGTCACAAGTGACAGCTGGGAACAGAGGGTTACAGACAGCATGAAAGAAATAACTTGTTCAAACGAAAGTGGATGAACTGCAATAGTGGTTTCTGTGAAGAAAACTAAAGTTTCTACTTAAAATTTTAAAATAATGTAAGCATAATTAGATGGGTCTTTGGATGCTTAACTGGGCCAAATAATACAGGGGAAGAAGGCAAATTATGAAGTGCCTTTAACATAGTCAGATAATTTGCAATCATTAATGATGATGAGAATGATTGCATAGAATACTGAATTCCACTAGGAACCACGATTCCCATAGAATTGAGTGTCCCTGATTTATAAGTTATATGGATTGTGTTCATTCTAGAAAAAGCAATGTCCTAGGATCCTACAGTCACTACCCAGAACTCTAAATCAAAGCAATATAAAAATGGGAAGTCCTCATTTCAGACAGCAACATCCAGGTTGGTCTGACAGGTGGGCAGTCACACCAGCAAGGCTCCTGATTGGCTTCTGTTAGAGGGGAAAACCACAATAAACCGAAGGTTTTGTGTGTGTGTGTGTGTGTGTGTGTGTGTGTGTGTGTGTGTGTGTGTGTGAGAGAGAGAGAGAGAGAGAGAGAGAGAGAGAGAGAGAGAGAGAGAGAGAGAGAGAGAGAGACTGTGCCGTGGCTGGGTAAACACACTGGCAAACACTGACAAACAAGTAAAGAAGGAAGGCTGACTGTGGCTCACGGTGGATCAAGGTGGGAAAATTGCAGCAGTGGGAGCTTGCGGCAGCTCGCAGCTTGTCACACTGTGCACAGTCAGGAAGAAGAGAGAGAGGACCTATCCTGTCAGACACCTTTCTCCTTTTTATTCAGTCTAGAGCTCTAGGCCAGGGCATGGTCCCACCAATATCTAAGGTGAGGCTTCCACTTAACTAACATGTCTAGCTAATCCCTCACAGATATGCCCAGAGGCCTGGCTCTTTGGTTATTCCATATCCAATCCTGTCAAGTTGGCAATAAACATTAACCATTGTGATGTCTTAGGAGATAAAAACCTTTGATTCATTCATTCATCATCATTTTTATTTAACTTTGTACCTACCGGAGTGAAGGTTGACATGCGGCTAAATATTGCCTGTATTATATGTTAGGAAAAATCTTAAGACGAGCCTCTCCACCGACACAAAATAACTCCAATCAGACCAGATTAGACCAAATCAAAGATGATGCCCACATTTAATAAATGCAGCACTCCCAGGTGGTCAGGAGCATGGCCAGGGGGCGGGGGGCTGGAGACAGAGAGGGAGAGATCATGCAACACCATAACCACATGTTCTGTTTTCTGGTGCGAGGCTGAATAACCCGTGGGAGTGGTACTGACCTTCCCTGGGGAGGGGTCAGTGCTTGGCAGGCTTCCTGGAGGTGGAGTTCAGTCCAAGGCAACTCCCAGAGGGAGGGGGCTTAGGATGAATACCAGGGACTCAGGTGACACTTCCAATCATCCCAGACTCCTTGGGTATAGGGGTGTCAGGGGGCTAGGGTCTCACTTTTGACCAAACATTATACATTAACCATATAGCTACACACACACACACACACACACACACACACACACACACACACGAGTCTTGAAGATCATATATATGTGTGGTCATCAAATTCTAAGGAATCATGAAATTTTTCTATCTTGCCATTTGCAACAAAAATGCCTGAAGATGAGTAGCCAACCTGCAAAAGCTCAGTCACACTATCAGCCACTTCAAGTTACTCCCCTCCTACATTAACGGTGAGGTACTATAACCATTGACAACACGGCTAAACTCCAAACAAGCTGAGAAAGACATCCATAAGTAATAAATCTCGAGACAACTGTCAAATTTCATCACATTTTCTTTAGAGGGGACTAGTGATGTGAACTTCGGTGGCACTTTTTGAACGAGTACCCCTGAAAAGCACAACCCTCAAATCAAGAAAGTTGAATAGGGAATACAGGACACTAGGCACAGCACAGCAAAGCCACAACATCAACAGCCACATCAGGTACTGAACACAGTGTGGCTCCTCCCAAGTGTAGGTACAGGTCATGTAGGCATGACCACATGAGTTAGAGCCAAAGCATAGCTGCAGAGCCCAGAGGAGGAAGGGAGGAGACCCCATGGCATGGGCAGGTGAAAGGAGAGAGGCAAGCCTCAAACGGTCAGATGCTCAGGAGTTAGAGGGCCTACAGCTAAAGATGTGTGTGCAAGAGAAGGTGAAGTCATGCTTTGCAAGATTACAAACAAGGGATTTAGCCCCCACGAACCTGTAAGGATTTAGAACAGAAGGAATCACCCAGTAAATCGAGGTGGCATTACTTCTCTTTGTAGCTAGCAAGACCCTAACCAAAAGCCCAATGGCCTAGGAACCTTTATGTTGCCTGTTGCCTCCAACACTTCAAGAATTGCTCCTAGCAAACCTTTTTGCTATCATCCAGTAGCTATGTGGCTAACAGACAGGGCTAGCTATATTGGTGAGCCTGTTAGGTTCCTTGTAAGGAAGGTCCCTAGGCTTTCTTTAATGTACCATTGTTGGCATCTTGAATTTCTTTCCTTTTGCCCTGGGCCCTGCAGGTCGTTTAAGTAACTCATTACCTCCTGCTTGTTACAGAGGACAATAATGCAAAGCCCCTTTTTGGTACAACCAAACAAAGGTGTTATAAAATTGACAAATATGAGAAGGAAGAGAAAACAATCCCTTGCCCGAATTTGCACAACTAAACAAATCTGTTATAAAATTGACAAATATGAGAAGGAAGAGAAAACAATCCCTTGCCCAAATTTAACATCTCACAACTGCTTTGAACTACTCAAGTGTCCAGGTGTTAGGCACACACTGCTAGGCACACGCTCGGGAAGCTGAAGTTGGTGAGCTTCTGTGAAGTTGAGCTAGCCTGATCTGCATGAAGACTTCCAGGCCATCCAGGATTACATAGCGACATTCTGTGTGTGTGTGTGTGAGTGCACACATGTGTGTTCACATGCATGCACGTGTGTGAACACACACGTTGACACTGCTTCTCAGTATTGACCTAGGGAGAAAAGCCACGGATTACAGACACACTGCCTCTTCAGGATGTCTTCCATATCCTCAAACATCTTGTGCTATTCTCTAAGCATCCACTCATGCCAATTCCATCATTTCCCTATGAATTCACTGTTAACCAAGTAAGCACGTTATTACCACTAGGAAGTAGCTGTTTGTGTATTCGCTGAGTACTTTGCATCAGAGGGTAAATACTAGACATATGTAAAGAAGATCTGGCTGCTGTCCTCAGGGAGTTAGCTTAGTGAGGGTATCCTCACAAGTCTTTCATAAGGGTTGCTCCATTCTAGACTTTAAGAAATCCCAATTTAGAAGTGCCGAGAGTGCATTGCAAACTGGCTCTCCTGTGTTCTAAGAGCCACACAGTGTGATTCAGCCAAAAAAATGCATCATGCACACTGTTTCTACAAAGCAGGGCCCTGGAGTTGGATGGCGAGAAGTAAGCTTTGTGCCCAGAACAGGCGCCCCTCATCCACTAATACTGTACCTGCCCTGGGCCAGCCTTGTATTGACCAACACATTCCCGCTTCTCATCCCACGGCCATTCTTCAGTGAGCAGTAACCAACATCATATTTACTGGCAAAAGATGGCCTCTTGAACTTGTTTTCCTCTTTCTTGGTCTGTTACAGCATGGATTCACTCCTCCATGCTATGGACTGGGTTATTCCCGTTAGAAAAGGTGTTGTGACTCTAACTCACAGTACTTCAGCATGCTACCTCATTTGTAAACAGCACCGATGCCAATATAATTGATTACAATGAATTTATATCTGTGTGGGATGGTTTCAATTCAATATGAGCAGCATCTTCATAAAATTTATGTGGAGGGGAGGATCAGAATGTTGCTTCTACAGACTGGAGAAAGCCAAGGAGTCCCAGAGACTGGGAATGATATTCACACATCAGATGTGACCACTTCTGATAACACGCGCTTCTCAGAAAACATGACTGTGTTGTTTAAGCCGTACTGTTGGTAAAGTATGTCAACCATTGCAAACAAATACATTCCTCCTGCTGCTCTCATCCTAATAAAAAAGAAAGCAAATACTTTAACGATGACTACTGAACCCCATTCTGTGTTTAAGAAATTCTTCCACGTCTTTATTTCCTTCATGAAACTCGTTCTCTTCACTCTCAGCGCTCTCTTAATGATGTGGTTCCTGCTTCACAGAATCAGATTCCATCCTCTATGCTGTCACTGTCATTTCTAAGGAGTCACTCTCTCAGTGTGGCATGATGTAGTTTTACGCAGGAAATTGATCAATCAGATATCTTCTAGCATCCTCCACCCTGTTACCCCTGGCCATCCCATCATACTCAGTGGCCATGATTGAGTCTCCAACCCTCCAGACTCATTCATGGCTCTCTTCAAACCCACTGACAAGCAGCCACCCTGTGTTACTTTCTTATGAATCAAAGGACCTTGTCTCACCTGGCTCCACCTCCCCCGAACACTTGCACTCCAGCTCCGCAATGTGCAGCCGTCCTCCTAGACTCACTCATCTTCCCCACGGTCTCCTTGCTACCGAGGTTTTCTCCCTTGTTGTCATTCTATATAGATCTCTAAGTATTCCAAGCTCACATTCTTCTGATGATTAGAATGCTTGGGGTTTTACTCATAACTGCTCACCAAACAATTTCCCTTCAGTATAGATGGCTGCAAAATTTTAAAAGATTGAGGGATCTGTCACCAAAGACATTGTTGTAGGCTTGGGATGATATGTAGCTCATTAGTAGAGCATTTGCTCATGAGGCCAAACTATGGGATATCTTCTACCAACTATCCCTCAACACCTTTACTTCAACATCCAAAATATTTATGGAAAATTTGACACTTACCAGTGTCCCCCTGCTGCCAAAGGACACTTGCACTGGAATTCTTGTACTTGCGTGTGTGAGGATGAGGATGAGGACAGAGGAGCAAAGGGGAGCCAATAGAATGCTCCACAATTCCCTTGTGTTTATTTCAGAAAGTAATAGCGATTGATCTGTGAAACAAGAAGAAATATTTTTTCTCTGCTCCCATTTGCTGACACACAGATCCTAAAACCAAGTACTATGTCTCTTTGTATGCTGTATAGTCAGTAGCAAGGCTTGCAAACAAACTTAGGATAAAGGTTGATGATGATAAAGTTGTAAGTGTGATTCTGTCACCACCCTTCCCTCTCTAGAGTATAGGTAGAGGGTGCAGGTCCAGCTAGACACTGGCGGCCAATGGTGCTAGCACTTTTACTATGGACTGAAGCCGCCACAGAAGAACAGAGTTCAGAGGGCTTCCAGTTAAGGATAAGGTATCCACATGCGAGGAGTGTGAACCACCCTCAAAATGCCACAACGAAACTCTTCCGAATCTTGGCCCACATATTTATGCATCTGGTCGCTCCAGCACTTCCTGTGAGACATCCTCCATACTAAGCAGTGCCCAGCAAGCAGCTGATTTCCTGTGCGCCATGAGACAGCTACAGCAAGCAGTCACGCTCAAGAGGGTCATGGGATCAGCAGTTTGCAACCAAACTGGACAGGAGTTGCGGATAATTTGGGAGCCTGCTGTCTGTTGTTGCCATCTGACTTCCTGTGGAACTTGTCCTTGAACTGACATCTAACACTGTTGTGTCAGAATTCAATTAAATGGTGGGTCACCCAGTTGCTATGTAGCAAAGTGGAGAGTTCCTCAAAGAGGAGACATATTCCCATTTTGTCATAGGTGTGTATGTTAAGCATGAGCACAAAAATCATCTTATCTGCCTGTATGGATATTTCTGTGTAATAATTTGTAACATCCCTTTCAGTTGCTCTCCATCAGTTGTAGAAATAAGTCCAAACTCCTTAGGCTGATCCCTGGGTCACTAATAACATAATCTGGCTTAAACCTCCAGCATCATGACTCAACCCTTCCTCCATCTCACCTGAAACATTCCTGAACTTTTCCACGTGCTCTGCTGCAGGCTCCTCTTATTTTGCTTATGTGGAGTCCACTCCAAGCATCTGTCTAGTTCATAATCAGTCTTCAGATCTCACCGAACACCTGGTGCCGTGTCCCTCTCCTCAGGCTCTTTCAGATAGAAGTGATGAGCCCTGTGCTTAGGGTACTCTACCTTCTGCAGCGTCTACAGCTATGCTCTCCTCCTCCTCCTCCTCCTCCTCCTCCTCCTTCTACCTATCTCTCCTCCGCCAAGTGTGTGTGTATTCCTGTGTGTCCAGGCACACATGTGTAGGAAGGCATTTGATTGTAAATATAGGCTCAGGGTCAACCTCAGGAGTTCTTCCCTGAGCACTGTCTACTTGGTTTCTTGAACAGAGTCTCTCATTTGCCTGGGACTCATGGATTTTGCCAACTGGCTGGCCTGAAAGCCCAAATACCAGGATATACCATGTACCACCAGGCCTGGCTTTTCGGTGTCGGTACTGGGGATTAAACTCATATCATTGTATTTGTGCAGCAAACATTTTCTCTGTTAAGCTCTCTGCCCAACCTGGTTTTGCACACACACACGTGCACACACCCACACCCACACAGATGCACACACAGAAGGTATGTAAACATGATTTTTCCACAGAGTATCTTCATAGCAGAGGTTCTCTCAATGTCAACACTGCTTAGACTGTGGGCCAGTAACTTATCTGTTGGTACTGTCCTTAAGAGTATCTCTGGTCTCTGCCCACTAGATTTAAATGACCCCCTCAAAACTGTGGCAACTCAAACCTCACCAGACATTTCCAATGTCCCATGAGGGAGAAAATGCCTCTAGTCATAATATAAGCCGCTCCAGAGAGGCGTCTTGCTTTTTTTCATCTTATTAACAGAAACCAGCACAGATCCTGCTCCACAACATATTCAGCCAATGGGTGATGATCTGAGCCACAGCAAGCGTGACACTGTTCCAGCAGCAACCAAGAACCCAAGCAATGTCAACAATGTCTTGCAGGTATTTCTGAATAAAGACATCCACTCGTTAAAACCTATGTTTCCTTACTAAGAAGGACAAAGGATTCTAGACTTTCTATCTGAAAGCAAAGGTCTTATTTGAAAACCCTCTCTGAGCACTGAGGCCTGAGGCGATTTTTGACTGAGCAGTCCTTGAAAACTGCAGGCTCCTTCCTGCAGGCTTCTTTGTCTCTGCCTTGCGGCCCTTCCAGCCCAGCCTTGTCCGGTGGCTCCTCAGGACTCCCAGCATGAGGATAGAGTCCCTCTGTGGACACTCACTCTGCTCAAGAACAGACCCTCAGCAGACTGTGATGGCTGTGTGGCTGATGGCCAAGTCCATTGTCTGTGAGCCAAGGCATTTGGCTCCTGTTCGTGGGCTTTTATCTACATTTATCTTTTCAACCAAATGAGCTTAAATTATGTCTTTATCTTTTTACTACTGGGTCTGCCTGAATTCGCCATCTTAATATGACTTCCTAGTACAACCATTTTCTTCTCTAAGAAAGGGTTATAAGTACTGGGATGGGAAATGGGGCTCTTCTAGTAAAGCAGGGCGAGGCCAGCCCTGGGCTAGAGGGAAGGCTCTGACTTCCCAGCATCAGGCAGGCTTAGTGGGCTTTTCTCTAACCTGCCTAAGGCAACTCTCAGATGCTTCATTTTGCAGAGCAAACCAAGGAATAGCAAGTATCAACAAATAAACAACATCATCATCAACAACAATAACCTGAAAAACAGAAGGAAGAAGTTGTTTCTCTTTTGAACAATTGCTAGAGCAGGAAGCTCCCCGTCGCAGCTGACCACTGCAGCAGAGCATGCTCATCTGACTGTTTGCCCTTTTCCCTTCTGTCTGCATTAGGCTCTGTGAAAACCTGAAGCGCCAGTTTGAGGTTCTTATATTTTAAAATGTGTGGCAAACATTGTAGGTTGGTTAGCCATTTCCATTCCCTTCCTCCTGCTCTTCCTCAGACGCGGGAACAGTTGAAGAATCATTTGTCTAGCACCTCCTAACCTGGGAACGTCCCCTGTTTCTGCAGAAGTTTCCTGAGGAATTCTGGGAAAGTGTTTGCTTTCCTAGATTGCCACTGTGATCCTCTTCCCTTGTGTCTGCTGTGTTTGTGGACATGTCCCCTGGATCTGCAGTGGCCATGTGTCACGGTGAAGGTTCTCTGGGAAAGCTAAGCCACTTTATCTAAAACCCAAGGAGACAATGCTTCCATCATTTGCTACTTGAGCATTCAAATGAAAACAGTTGTCCCCTAAACTCTAGTGACGTAACTTTAAAAATAGATGTGCTTTTGATGCCCACTCCCTCTGCCCAGAGTGCTCTCACCAGAAATCCATCAGGATACAGGAAGATTCGTGCCAAATTCACCTGTAGTTCGGCAAGAATGTGAGCCAGCAACTCTGCTATCGTGCACGATGGACCAGAAGTCAGGTCCCATGGAGACAATAGGCCTCACTTTCTAGAGCAGACAGGTTTTTTATCTTTTATTGATTTTTATTGAGCCCCACGTTTTTCTCTGCTCCCCTCCCTGCCTCTTTCCTCCCCTTCAGCCCTCTCCCAAGGTCCCCATGCAGAGCAGACAGCACTGAGTGCTTACAGCGAAGCGGACTTTCTGACGGGAGGCTTAAGCATATCTGCACGTAAGCACACAGTCTGCCACTTCTGAAATGAAGTCATTCATTCTTTTCCAAAGCAGTCTTAAGTTGCTACATTTTTATTTTAATTCTATAGAAACAAAAGAATGGGGTCATTTTCTTAACTGAGGTTCCCCGTTCTCAAATGACTCTAGCTTGTGTCTCCTGGATAAAACAGTAACCAGGATTACTGCCAACTTGCCTGTTGAAGGAGACGGGATCCAGGGGACACCTTCTCACCTGACTGCCCAATTCAGGCCAGCCTAAAACAAACCCATCATGGGAATAACTCTACTACTTCTGTGAAGGCATGGGAGGAGGACATTTGCTATTTTCTTCATTTGCTGAGATCTTTTCCTGGATGGAAGAAAGTCACATGTGATCCACCTAATAGCTTTCAACAACCACAGAAGGAAATGAATTGCGATGGTATAGAAGGAAGGCTGTCCAACCTCATGAAGACCGTGCTGACTTTGCTCAAGTCAGCCGCCAAGGAAACAAGAACTCAGAATTCCGCAGTGTTATGAGATCTAGGAAAATATGTAGCTAACCTCTAATCTCATGAATGTGATTATTTTGGTCCAGACTTGGTTTTACAATACTGAATTGTTGACAGCTAGGTTTGTGTTTCTGTTGTTCTAGGATGTTCTATACTTTCCTTGGTTATAATCAACTATAAAGCACACATAACATAACACAGTATATGCTTACTCTTCAAGTGTGGTAGATTAGAAACAAAATTTACCTCCCGCTACCACATGGCCAGATCAGCACTGCCTTCAACATGAAAATGTGAATCATGAAGATCAAAATGAGACTATTCTAAAGGAACCTTGGAACCTATTTGGCATCACCAGAAAGTGTGCTGAGAAAACTGTGAAAGAGACAGAATCCAGATCTTTAAATACAATATCGGTCTCTCCACAACAGAAATGTAACATGCGATTTCATGTATTGTTTGTCACTTGTGTGTAATGTGAACACAGTAATGGTCATTGTGATGTTCATTTCCACCCAGAAAGAGTCAGACCCCTCAAAACCTGTGTAACATGCTAAGGACAAATAAAGAGAAACCTGACTTCACAAAGCAAAGAGTAAACGGACAGAGCTCATTACCGCAAAAGAGGTACAGGCGAGGAATATAAATGGATTCATAAAGGTTTTGACCAAATTTATGAATGTCAGAGCCATAAATGGCTACTCAGAGTACACCTAACCTTTAAGGTTAATGTCAGTGAGAAAAGCTCTGTCTTCCCTGGTGAATCCCTCCAGGCCTGAGTTGTCAACACGATGCTGGGCAGGATGGGACCTGGAGCTTGCCCGGCAGAACGGCGCTTTGTGCTCTCTAGCTAATTGGTATGTCGGCTAGAAGAACATTTAAGTTCTCGTTCATATATGCAGAAGCATGTATGAAACTGTTCCACCATCAGTAGCAAGTCAAATGCTGTTAGAGTTTGCTTAATCAGAGACTAACTTCCAAAGCCAGCCAAGGTTTGGCATCAGAATCCATCCCTGAGCAGCCAGGGATTGACTTGCTCATCTTTCTGACTTGTAAAATGAAGATAAGGAGATTCACAGAGCCATAATGTGTAAGATATCTATAGGAAAAGCAGTCAGTAAACTGAAAAACAAACGACAAAATCCTGCGGATGTGCCCGTGTGTAGTGTTCCAGAAAGTGGGTAAGGCTTAAAAGGCGAGAGCACCTCTTGCTCGGTTTTCCTGGAGAGACTTCACACAGTTCTCAGGGACTGAGAAGATGTCTCAACTGTTAAAGCAGGTCCTGGGTAAGTAAGAGGATGGGAATCCAGATCCTCAAATCCTATTAATGCCAGCTGCATAGCAGCTCCTCTATAGTTCATCCTTAGAAGGTGAAGGCTGGGGATCCCTGAAACAAGCTGATTAAGAAGACTACCTATCATGCAGCAACTGATGGAAGCAGAGGCAGAGACCCACATCGGAGCACTGGACTGAGCTCCCAAGGTCCAGTCGAAGAGTGGGAGGAATGAAAATATGAGCAAAGAGGTCAAGACCATGATGGGGACACCCACTGAAACAGTCTACCTGACACCAGTCAGACTGGGAAGGAACAAGCATTAGACCAAACTAGTCCCTCTGAATGTGGCTGACAGTTGCACGGCTATAACAGACCGAGGAGCAGTGGCACCAGGAGTTATCCCTACTGCTTTTACTGGGAACCCATTCTCTTTGGATGGATATCTTGCTCAGCCTAGATATAGTAGGGAGGGCCTTGAACCTTCCCCAAAGCAATGTGCCTTACCCTCTCTGAGGAGTGGATGGGGGTGGGTGGGTGAAGGGTAAGTGGAGGGAATGGGAGGAGGGGAAGGAGTAGGAACTTGGATTGGTATATATAATGAAAAAAAAGATAGTTTGTTTTCTTTTCTTAAAAAAAATAAATAAAATTTTTTTAAAAAGAAGACTACCTATATCAGTGAGCTCTGGGTTTTATCAAGAGACCCTGCCTCAATGATTAACGCAGAAGAGCAATGAGGAAGATTCCCTGCGTCAACCTTTGGCCTCCACATGCACCAGAGCCACAAACCAAAGGTACTCACCTCTCCAAACAGGGGGCTGTCTACATTACCATAAAAGCCTGGTCATGTTCAGCGAAAGCTTGTATTTTCATCTACACATCCCTCTGTATTCTAGTGTGAACTCCACCAAGGCAGAGGTTTTGTCTTCCTCATGCGTTCTTCAAACTTAGTTCCTGGCATGCAGTTGACAATCAGGAAATGTGAATAAATTATGTACATGTAGCTAACCTTGTTCTTGTGCAGAATAAAGTAATGATCCAACTATTAAATATAATAAACCAGTACTGACTCAGGTAAAAGTAAAGACTCAGCCTCAGCTCTCTGAAGCTCTGGGCTCTGACCTCTCAACTCTATGATTTCAGCAATTTTTATTTACTGAAAAATAAAAGGCAAGACCTGAATTTTCAAGTAAAATCTTTGTTAAGTGCTCATCGTTAATATCTTAAAATCACTAATTGCTAAACATTCCATTTTACTCTTTAGTGTAAGATTACAATTTGGGGACATAATATCAGATTTCAGATGCTACAAAGGCTGGCATCATTATCTTCAGTAAGAAAACTGTCACCTGCAAGATCCACAAAGGGACAAATAACTGTAAGTACCACCCTCATGCTGAATTTGTGAACAAATGAATTCAGGAATTTAGATCTCAGCCCCAGTTTGGACATACTCAATTTTATCCCTAGTAATAAATTACCAAGCATCCTTCAGGGACAAAAACCTTGACTCAGGAACTCATGGACCAAAATTCATCTCCTTTCCTAAAAGTTCATTCAGTTCTTCTTTACTCACCTTTTTCATGCCTGGAATTTTCTCTTTGGTAGAGGCAAGAGGGTGGGAGGCAAACAGAATATGCATTGCTGCCTTTAGATAAATATGAATGTGTACAGAAGCACATGCATGTATTGTCTATGCATGTATATATGTGTGCATGCATGTGTATATGTCTGTGTGTGAGTGTGTGTGTATGTGTGCAGGTACACATGCACATGTGTGCCCATATGTGTGTGAGTGCATGCATGAATGTGTTTGTGTGCAGATACTGTGTGTGTGTGTCTCTCTCTCTTCATGTGTAAGTTCACAGCAGCTGAAAGCATATGCAGGAAATGGGTCCACCATCATTCCCAGAGCTCGACCAGCTCTATCTCGCTGTCATGAAGTTCATCTCTGGCCAGGATGCTCATCATAGTCCTTTCTTCTGTTTATGAAGCTGGTTTCAAAGCTGACCCTCGGCTCCTTTGCATTCTGAAATGCTACCCACTAATATAACGGTCTTTCTTGTCAAAGAGCCTGTAAGGAGTGTTTATTCACATCTACTCTCCCTTAGCTCACTGATAGCCAGAATCACTTTGCAGCCTTCAGCTTTCAGCCTTCATAGCCCCAAGGCCAGTTTTACATGGATAGTTAACACTGTCCTGGCTTATTCTGACCAAGTCCACACATCTCTCCCACCTCTGTGCATCACGAATGCATCCTGCACTAACCTGGTTGTCATTATTTCCTGCTGTCAATCTCATACTGGAAGAGGCAACATCAGTCTACTTAGTCATGGTAAAAGTTCATCCTGCTACTCCCCAGCTTCTTAGGTCTTCCGTGAATGGCTGTGCTTACCCCGTGTGTGCTTCTGGGCATCTCCAGGGCTCTGCATTTAGATCCATACTTCTAACAACATCTGTACAGAGATAAGATTAATGTTATTGCAACAGACAGGCAGAGCCTCATTTCTCTCTGCTTTGACTGAAAATGTCTGCTCATAGTAAAATTGTGCAGACACCAGCATTTTTGTGGGAGGTCTGCATGTGTGTAGGTCCAGCCAGCAATGGGAGAAAGAAGTGAGATACAACTGCCAGATGTTTTTTTTTTTAAAATGGCACTCAAAATGTGCTGGTGAGTCATAATCATCAAAATTATTTTCTTTGGCTGGCAAGATGGCTTAGCCAATGATGGCATCTGCCACCAAGCCCAACGACCAGAGGCTAATCCTCAAGACTCACACAATAGAAGGAAAGAAGTGATTCTTGCAAGCTGTCTCTGACCTCCATTGTGTCATGTGCACCTGTACACACACACACACACACACAAACACACACACTAAATTTCAAACAATCATTTTCCAAGTTGATCATTGTGAAGCTAAAGGAGGCTCCCCCATTTACTCTGGGTTCTGACCAGGAGTCACTTGGAATATTAGGACATTTATTAATAACTACCTAACCTGGGTAGGTTGGGTATTTAAAACTCTAAACAAGGCTGCTAACTGGGTTTAAATTTGTGGGAGATCTGATTTAGAATTGATAGCATAAAGGTAGAGAATACAAGAAACATGATTATATTTAGAATACAGTTTGAGGACTTACCACTAAGCTCAGTTTACACCTTTATAAAATGGAAATACTAAAGTCTGTACTGATGGCTCGCAATCATAGCATGATCTAAGATGGAGTCTGTAAGCCCTTCAGTACTGGGGAATCTAGGACTGAGCGTTCTGGTGGGGGAGGGTAGTAAAACAGACATCCATGAAACTGGGGGGATGGCTCCTTAGCTGAGATGCTCTGCTTGCAAATGGCCCCATCACCTGTCATTCCAGCTCCAGAGGCTCCAACATCCTCTCTGGCCTCTTGGGCACCTCCCCTAATGTGCCACACCCAGACATCGACACCCTCACACATACCATTTTCAGAAACAACTAAAATCTTTTGGAAATGATGTCTACTAGTGATTGGAGGATCATCTGAGCTGTCACTGCCATGATCTTGGCTTGTTTGTCAAATCAATTATCTTCGTATTATTTTTTCTCACGCTTATTACCCAAATAACTCAACCAAATATTAGATCAATAATAATAATGATTAGGGGGAAATATGGCCAAAATATTAAGGACTTATAAATTGTTGGTGCTCCCGCTGGACCAGGAATTTCCACAGAAAACAGCTCTTGCCCTTGACAGTGGCACAGGCAATGGCGACAGTATGTTTCCTGGACCTTCCTACTGAGGGTCCATGCCCACTGGCACCCTCGCACATGTTGCTGCATTTGTGAGCTCCCAGCTCTTCGGTGCCAATGATTTCTTCCCCCGTGGGCTGCTGCACTGCTGTGGATCAGCAACACTTCCCAAGTGTACGGAAACTGGAGGAGAACGGTACAGAAGTGAATAAGGCTGCCTGGCTCCTCTTCTTAAAGATCCACAAAGTTAGACACTGTTGGCAGGGCAATTGCAAGAAAGATCTCACAAGTGCCATGACCAAAGTCCATTTAATAATCTCTAATTTCCGTGCCCAGAAAATGCGATTTTTCCCTAAGATGCAGTGACTTTTGAACAAAATGGAATTCATTCATCTGAAGACCACCACTGCTCTCTTCATGCTCCTACCCCAAGTCAGGCCAGAAAAAGGCAGCACATGGGGACAATTTCAGAACAGAGAGAGGGAGCTGGAAAAATAGCGCCCATGTGTATGATACATGTTTTGCAGAGGACCTAACTTTGGTTCCCAGAACCCACACCAGACAACTCACAACCACCTGTAACTATGGCTCCAGGAGAACATCTGGACTCCAATGACACCAGCACTCACATGCACACACACACACACACACATACACACACACATGCAAGCACATATGTATACATACACATAAACATAGTTTTAAAAATAACTCTTAAAAGTCTTCAAAGCAGAGGGGGTTCAATTATGCCTCACAGGATTAAATCTTGCAGTATTTATTTCTATGCAGGATTAAATCTTGCAGTATTTATTTCTATGCAGGATTAAATCTTGCAGTATTTATTTCTATGCAGGAATAAATCTTGCAGTATTTATTTCTATGCTATCACTCTCTCTCATAGGGAAGAAGCATGCATTTTAGCAAATCAGCACAGCCAGTAAGTAAGCGTGTGTCTGTAACTATGCTTTATTACTTTAGTCATAAGTAATAATGGCTAAATAGCCATGATACTAAATAATCATGGATGTGAAAATGTGATAGAATGAAAGAAGTTAAAGTACTGATCATGAAAGAATCTCAGTGAAAGCATACAATAGTAAGAGCCACCATTCTGAGCTGGCTGTTCTTGTTACCTTCCAGCATTCATATCCTGATCTGCCTCAGTGCTGAGAAACCTGGGAATAACGAAAGAAAAATGTGAATTATTAAAGTCACAGTGATGCCGCTCCACATCTCAGGTGCTGAAGCTAAAGTACACAGGTTTCCCAGTTAGCAGCTGCCCGTGCGACACCGACAAGCCATGCACTTCCTTAGACTCAGACTTTTATCCTCTACCTTGAAGCCTCTGTGGCTGAGACTTAGCAGTGTTGACGACTGGGGGTACACATCTATGTAAACCCTCAGTCTCCCACAATGGTCTGCTGGGATTAAATAGGAAGCCATCCTGTTATGTCTTTGCTTCTTGGGTTTTGCCCTGGTACTGGGAAGCCTGCCTGCCCTTGCTGGGAAGCTCCATCACTGAGCTACCTCCCAAGTGTTTATTGACTTTGAATTTTGAGACAGGGTCTCACTAAGTTCTCCTGCCTGACTTAGAACTCACGCCACAATCCAGACAGGCCTTGACCTTCTGATTTTCCTTCATCCTCCCCCAAGTGCTGGGATCACAGTGCCATCATTTTGCTGAAGGTGAGGCTCTTTCTCTGTAATGACATCACTTTGTCAACCTCTAGAAAGATAATTCAGACCCATTTCAGCTTTGACAAAAGGCTATGAAACAAAACAACCAAAAGAGAAGAAATGAAAACTGGATAGGCAGTGTTGTTGTGCGAGCGGCCGCGTAGTCAGACGTCGCAGGCCCAGAGAAGTCAGCAACAGCAAGGAGCTCTTGGAGGCAATTGCTGCGCACAGTATCTGGAGTGACCAGGATCTAATGTGAAATTCTTTTCATCTTCCCTCCACTGTCTTGTGAAAACCAGGAGGGCTTCTGAAAGGCACAGTGATTCTCAGTCTTTGCAACGAGGCAGCTTTCTTCCTGGTTGAGCTCATGCGAGGAGGGCAATTTTGTGTTAAACAGACTCACAAGATGACAGGAAGGAGGTAAGGCTGTAGCCGGAAATCCATATGCAAACCGTCCCTTGGAAGGCTGCTTTTCAGTGTCTTGTACAAAGTTAATGGAAACCAAGGTGCTACCATTCCAGAATCTTCGCCTCCTTTAATCCTTAATAACAAAATAAAAATGGGCAGCCCGTATCCTGGAGCCAGCAGACCTCTAGGAAACAAGGCTCCCTACAGACTTTCCCTTGATCTTAAAGCTCAACTTGAAACATTTATGTGCACAGAGCACCTGGCCAGGAGATGTGAGAAGGGCCTTTTTTCCTCTCCGTCTTGGCTCTATTTCTTTCTTTAATAATAAATTCTCAGTTCTCTTTCTTCCCTTCCTGGAAATTGATTCTATTCTAAGTAGTGTTTTTTGTTCTTTCTTAATAGTTTAAGGAAAGCAAGACAAACTTGAAACCCCCATTAACACCCGTCAGGGGCCCCGCCTGCCCACTGGTATCATCTTTGCTTTTCCAAAGATGAAGCAGAAAGTCAAGTCAGGCTTGGTTAATTGTAATCAGGCTGAGGACTTCCTTGGTTTGAGTTCAAAGGGCTCCAGGGAACCTATCATGCAATCTAGTGTCAACTGGCTGCACAAATCTTCTTCAACCCCTGCCGCGTGAAGAAGCAGCGAGCTCACAAACTTGTTCTGACTGCACCCGTTTAAATACAGGGATGTGCACACACTGTCAGGTGCTAAACAAAGAAGGAAAGCTGGAGTTGGTCCTGAAATGGCATCATCATCTGGGCTGTGTCCTCGATAAAGTTATACTGCACTTAATGGGACAAGAAAGTGTTTGTGCCAAACCCCAGACAGACACCTCACATCTATTTTGTAACAAATATGTCTAAAGAAAGAAGTAAAATTTCTAAATATCCTTGTGCTGTTCTTTCTTCTCTCCTCCTTCCCTGGCTTTGTCTAACAGAAGATTTTAAGGCATCAAAGCTTAAAGACCACAGCACAAAATGGTAAAATAAATGGCCGATTTTAGAACACAGGGGGTAACGGGTGAGCTGATAAATAAGGAAGGAGACTTTCTAAAATTCACGAATGCAAACTGCTCTGTGCTATGGCAGGAAGAGGTGCACATTTGACTTTATACAGACCACCAACCTAGATCACCCCAGCATGGTCCCAGGTGGCCATTTACCCTCTTCTCTCTCTCTAATCTTGCCATCTCTGACTGGTTCTCCATGGCCAAGTGCTACTTGCATACAGTCAGCAGATGAAAGGCAAGCATAGCTTTGCTCACAGTAGTTAGGACTTCCCGCCGTTCCTCACTACAGCATATGCTTTCACAGCTAGACACTCCATAGCTTTCAGCCTCTGGCTGCCTCAACCTCCCTTCCATCCCAGACCTCCTTCAGCAAGTAGACTCCATCCTTCTGTGTGCTTCTGTGTGCTTCCCTGCCCCTGCACTCTGGGCCAGACTCCTCTGACGGCAGTAACGCTTCTGTGGAGCTTTGCACTGGTGCCTCCCGTTCCTCCAGCACTTGGGCGTGTACTTCGCAGCTTGATTTGGCTGTTTTATCGTGAACCTCCGAGGCTTGGAGTCTGCTCTCCCATTCATTTTGGTGTTTTCCCCCGGCGCCTGACAGAGCACCATTGCTAATATACTATTGTTTGGGTCATGACCAGATAACTGTGACAGTCTCGGGTGCAGCTCAGGAAGTCTGGGATGCAGCTTGCCTAGCACCTACCTGTGGCTTGCAGCATTATAAGGAACAGTAATACTTCTAAAGCAACGACAAATGACTGACATCTATTAAGTGTTCTGGAGCAGGAGGATCCTTAGTGTCCTACCTTCATGCCCCCAGCACTCCACATGGTGCAGCAAGCCACGAGGAGGCTCATCTTCACTTCTGTGTCACAGATAAGGTATGCAAGGCTTTGGTGGTGGATGTGTGCACCAGCCTGATCCTTTAAGAATTGAAAGTTTGCTCTCTACCTAGTGACCTGTGCTGCCTTCCTCACAGCAAATGAGTCCTCCCAGCCACATGTGTGACTGAAGAGAAGTGTTCGGCTCACAAAACTCGTGACATCTGGAGAAAGCAATTGTGAGGGTGGGTACATATAATTAAGTACTTTCTTCCTAGGCTGCATTTCCAATCTATCAGGCCTATTGGCGGGGGCCTAATTTGGGGTTGGTAATATGAGTAGTCAGGCCCTCTTCCTGGCGGCCCTCCATTGGAAACGAAGACATCTGTGCAAGTCTATCCCCCAGCTCTGCTTCAGGGCTGGTCACCAAATCAAACCA
Source organism: Ondatra zibethicus (assembly GCA_004026605.1). NCBI lineage: Eukaryota > Metazoa > Chordata > Mammalia > Rodentia > Cricetidae > Ondatra > Ondatra zibethicus. Next base: position 135,612 of record PVIU01003055.1, read on the forward strand.
GCAAACATCTGCACTGTCACTTCACAATCATTTCCCCATGAGAGGGGAGGAGAGGAGGAAAGAGAAGCTGGCCCACCCCAACCCCAAAGGACAAGGGCAGGTGTGCAGGACATGACCTTTGCCAGCATGGTCCCATGGTGTCACTGTGGAAAGCTATGAACTGCATGCAGCCCCTGCTCCCCACAAGCTTGTGGGCTCAGTGTCTCTGGGATCCTTTCTGCTCTATAGGACCCAGGGTCTTTGCCTACTCACCCCAAGCAGTACCATTTTCTTCTGAGGGTACGTCGCTCACATGCTAACAAAGAAATAGTCAAGCACGGCGCTTCTCTCTGCCTCCTCCTTTTTCTTCTGTACACCAAAGATGCAGATAGCCCTGGGATGAACACACACAAGCCACATATACACTCACAAACACTCACACACACATATACTCACATATACACTTCCTCTCTCTCTCCACACACACACACACACACACACACAATAGATGTGCGTACTCACACACCTTATTTTGTGCTAAGCCTCCACTTGCACGCCCAGTACTTCTGAACCCGCTTGAGTTTCTCACCAACAACTGACGTTCCACCAATTATGCCCACATCCATTGTGTGTGTCATGACCCCGGAAACCTCTAAAAATCTCACCGTGTTCATCTTATTCCACCTCATTTGCTATAATGCAAATAGTAATCCAGAATCTAGCAAGACAGAAACCTGTGCAGCGAAAACATTCTGATGGTTGTGCAGTAGAATCTCGACGGAATGAGTCCTGCCCATCTGTCTGTCCTTTCTTTGTGTGTGCTTCTGTGGAGGAAAGTGGCCATTTTTTCTGTTCAGACATTTGCAATGTGGCTCAGCCTTTAACTCAGTCTTGCAAATGACTGACATAGGCAAACGAAATAAAGGCTGTGGACCACAGAGATTTCTTTTTTTCCTTTGAAGACATAAAGAAGAAAATATTTTATGGAAAATTCTAGAAACTGTAGAATAAAGAATAAAGGATAGAATCAGATTACTTACAAGCCACATGTTTGCTTCTGGAAAATTCTGTAAGTCTGTAAACCTGATTCTATCACACAGGAGATGCTAAAACCTTCTACTTGTAGGAGAGGCAATTTCACTGTTTCTAACAGATGCCTCCAAAGTTAGAATCTACAGTCTGGATTGGTACCATATTTCATGTTTGGTTTTTAAAATTATATGTGGAGTTTCTTTTAATGAACTGCCAATGATTTCATATCATCTTATTTTCAGCTAATCATTCCATAATTAAGGGAAATCATAACTTACTAAAAAAAATCACTGGGCAAAGAAATTTGAACTCAGTAAGAAACAGGTCCATATTTTAACTAAAAAAAAAAAAAAAGACAAACATATAAGGAAAAAGTTAATATCTTGGTCTTGGCAAAAAATAAAGTTCTTTCCTCCATTTTGTGCCAAGAACAGTAATCATCTCATATTTCATACATATGAAACTTAAATTTCCCTTCAGACAGGAAATTTAAGTTAGAACTTCTAGAGCAAACAATCTTCCATTCGGTGGGACAGAATCAGACAAACGGGCAGAACAAAGGCGAATGAATGCTGGGGCGGGGAGGAGGCAGAGGTCTGGAACACAGACCCACGGGAGAGGGGAGAAAAATAAAGACAAGCAGTTAAATGATGGAGGAGCAGAGGTGCCAGCCCCAAGACCGGAAATTTACCTACTCCGTAGTTAGTATCCTCACATCACGGAGGGCTGCCTGGTACTTTAAAAGCATAAGGGCATCTATCATGGCCCCTGCTCATCAGTAATACAAGAGTCTTCCCTGCTTTTTCTCCTGCCAAGTTCTCTCCCCTAATGGCACAGCCCGCCCGTGAGAAGCGGGTGAGCACACGCACCTTTTCTTTTTTAGCAGCCAGGTTTTGAAAAAAAAAAAATGCCCATCCTCATTCCAAACTTTTGGATAGCTTGTCAAAATAAGGGACAGTAGAAGCGCGTGACATAACAAACTGTAAACACCAAGCCGAGTCCTTGCGAGAGAAACTCCCCAGCGTTCCCTGCGTGGTTCAGTCACACTGCTCATTAAACAAGTCATTTTAATGCTCACTGTCAGGCCAATCTTCCAGGTGCCAGGATTTTCTTTTGAAGCGAGTTGGTACTCTGTGGGCCAGCTTTGCAGAAAGGTAAACATTTGAAAACCAGGACAGGGTTTGCTGGTATTTAAAACTCAACGTCTTCTAAATTCGGAGGCTCTCCCCGCACACCTCCGCAATGCCCCCCCCATTTAAAAGTCGTTTTAAAATTTATCTTATTTTAATTTTTCAGTTTGCACGGGCGCAAGGTGCTGCAAAACACATCTCAGGTGTCTTTTAAAAATTAAAACAGGACTGATTGGCCATGTCAGTGATCCCTGCTAATCAAAATCACTGGCACCTTTTCAGGAGGGAAGGGGAGGGCTCAGCTCTCACTAGAGAATGCTGCCTCGTTGGTTTTGATCTAAATCTGAATGTGTGCCTGCAGATAATTCGATTGCATTTTTAAAAGGGGGGAAATAAAGAATAAAATGATGAGAAAATAAACACTCATTTGGCTACATCAGTTCTGCATGCCTGACCCCAGGCCCCTGAGCGGAGCCACAGGTCCCTCTGCCGGCCCAGGCTGGGAGGGCGCGACCCCCTGCAGGCTGGAGCTAGCTCTCCAAACTAAAACTCCTTAAAAGATTGGTGCTGACTCTTGCCCCAGCAAGGACTGGAATACAGAGGAATAGGAAACATGAGCTCCAATTACAAAATGAAAAGTAAACAACCACCCAGCAGACCGCTTCTCACGGTGGGTCTGACTCCAAAGGCAATGCACAAAACGAACATAGGCAGCACTTTCTTTTCTGTTTTTGCCACTGTCTTAAAGGTTTTTATGAACTAGAGCCATAATCATGCATTCTGGAGTTCTTTCCCCTATGGGAAGAAATGTTTGCATAGTGTTAATGTAGCTTCATCGCGACCCATTCAAAGAAGCACCCTTCATCATTTTACTTTTGAAAGGTCCTGTACATAGAACCGTTTATCAATCCCAGGAAAGGACGCTATTATTTGGAAACACCCATTTCACAATAGCTTTGTGATATAGCCTACCTAAGAAAGGTAAGGCATTATTAGATAAAGAAACATGTGAAGTCTAATTTCAAAGCAATCGTATCGAACAGATTGATTGGTCTCAATACAGTAACTTAAACCAATGTGTAAACAATGACACAGACCAAATACCAGGAAAAAATTAACCAGGAGGAGGGGGAGGGAATGAGGAAAGGGTTCAGAAAGGAAGAGGTGATGACAAGGAAAAGTACTAGTTTCTGAAGTCAATGGGTCTTCAAAAATTCCAAAAACAGCTATAACTTTTTAAGTGGCACATCCTAACATTTAATAATGCAAATGTAGAAATGTCTGCTGCTTTTCTGCTGAATCCACCAGCTGCCATTGTCACAGCCCTGTGCCCAGGAGATACAAGGTGGCCAGTGTCTTAAGCGGCTGGTTTTCTGTGGACATATGAAAGCTAGAATATCCCAGTTTCTGAAGCTCTGCTACTTTTACAGTGAATTGAGCTATGTGGCTACTTCTAGGAATGATGTACTTTCTTGCCCCCCTGAAAAAAGGGCATGGCAATTTTTAATTGAATTTAAGTTCCTATGATTTTGGTGATCCCGTTACTGATGGAATTAGAGGCACATGAGCCACCTCTAAGTTTGCTAATGTTCAGAAGCACAGAGATGCCATCGAAATCCTCAATTTCCGATACATCCCTAAAGTCTTTGTTTCTTTAACAGGACTAATTCAGCCTTGAAAATCAGTGCTCCAGATATTGTAGAAGAGATGGTAAAGTGAGCTGAGAGAAATGCCCCTCCACCCCACCCCCCACTCCCTCCCAGTACCTGACCGTTTTCTATAGTCACAAGCTCAGAGGGGCTGGGCAGCAACATCTCTGTAAGAAACAGAAAAGACTGGAAATGCAGCGCTGTTTGTGTTATCTTACAAGTAAGAACTTGCAGAGTAATAAGCAAATACACTCTACCCAGTTTCCGTCTTAGAGGAATGTCTTTAAATTACTCATTTTGCCTTAAAAAAATTGACTTTGAAAAAAAGAAATCCATCCTAATTGTACTAAATGCCATCACATAAAAGAACAATATTGCCATCTAGTGGTCAATAAGAAATATGACCAATTCAGAAAATTCAAGTCAAGGAAAAGAATTCTCAGGAAAGACTATAAACAAATTTCAGTGAAGACTTTGGACAGAAAGTCTAAAGAACACAAGATACAGCTCCAAGATTCTTCCAAGTCCCATAGCAGCTTCTCATATGGCTTCGCAGCAAGGCTGCGTTCCATCTGACTCTAAAAATACTATTGTGAGCTCTGTGCAAGCGCTGATCAGCTATGAAACCATCAGCCAGGCTAGCCAACCTCCAACGTGTGCCATACCCGCTGGCTTCCACCAGTCACTGGGGCTGCTAGAGACCTCTGTCATGGAGACTCAGAGATCCAGCTTCCTCCCTGATCTGCCAGAGGGTCATACTGTTTCCCCACATAGCTTGTCTAGACACCCTCCTAGACTGTGTCTTCCAACAGCTAGTCTCTAGTCTACAGAATCATCCCTCGGATGGGAGGGGTGTGTGTGTGTGTGTGTGTGTGTGTGTGTGTGTGTGTGCGCTTGTCCACAAGTTATCAAAAATGAAGAAAGTCAAGCAATATTACCTACTACCACAAGTTATTTTCAATATTTGTCTTGATTTAAACAAATCTCAAGAAGTTCATGATACTTCATATGCTCAAGTGTTATTTTAACTTCACCTTTTGACCTTAGAGTGGTTTAGGGACACCATATTTTTAAAATGTATAATGTTACCTTTCAAGAAACAATAAAATAATGTGTCTTACACACTTGCCACAAGGTCTCTTAGGGCGGGCAAACAAGACAAATATAGTAGAGGCCCCAGGAGCTCCTCAGGAGGAAAGTGGAATTACTGCTGATAATCACCTGTTCCTTATTCATTTCACTTAACTGGAAAAGAAAATTTTTTCCTAACAAAAGTCATTTTGTGCATGATTTCCTTCTTGAATGAACTGAAAAGTCTGTGTTTTCTATCCAGCCCCAGAAAAACTAAGAACTGCATGGGCAGCTTGAAAGAATGAGCTGACTGGAAACCTCAACTGAGATGCTTAGAGAATTGTCAAGTACCCCCAAACCACAGAGACAAGAAAGCGTTGCCTGTTCCAGTCTGTGAGCACTGGGAAGATGTGGTGAGAGCATGCACAGGGATAACCAGCAGAAAGGGTGGTACCCAGTGTGGGGCTCAGAGCAGATGCTGGGTTGCAGTGCAAACAAGAAGAAAGTGGTACCCGCCAGGATGCCCAGAGATAACCAGGAGAAAGGGTGGTGCCCAATGCAGGCTTCAGAGCAGATGCTGGATTGCAGTGCAAACTTCACACAGTAAGTTCTTGCTATCTAGAACACTGGGTGATTGCTAAGCCCAGGGTAGAACCCTGATGCCTGATGCAGGGCAGGGGAGGAGAGCTGGGAGAATGTGCTTCTGGAATTTTCAGAGCAGCCCTGAGAGGAAGGTTACTTTCCATGTGTAGATGAGGGTGTAAGCTGATGTTAGCGTCCTGTCTCATATCATTCTCCCTCCTCTCTCAAAATTCCAGTATTAAAGCAGAAAGAAAGGCATAAACTCTCTGGTATTTTGGTAGATTATAAATATGTCCACATTTGCACAATGTTTTCTGAGGACCTACCACTTGCAAGACATTTTCTGGGTACGTTTGGAGATGGGAAGATAATGACAGCCTATTAGCACTGTGGAGATTAAGACATGCATACTTGTGCAGACATCCTGGGGACGAATGCACTTCTATGTATGAGACATCCTGGAGAGTAATATACACATATGTATGCAGGCATTCTGGAAACTAACACACGTATACATGTGCAGATACCCTGGAGATTAATACACATATATGTAAGCAAACACCCTGGTAATTAAGACATGCATACATGTGCAGACATGCTGGAGATTAATAACAAACACATATGTATGTAGACATCCTGGAGATTAGTACACGCATACATATGCAGACAATCCTGGAGATAAACACATACATACGTATGCAGACGTCCTGGAGATTAGTACATGCATACATATGCAGACATCCAGGTGCCTTGACACATGCCTGTAAGCCAGCACTCAGGATGGGGAGCACATTCTTCATTTTGAATAAGAGTCACAAATATGTGACTCCAGGAGAAAGTGACTGCACAAAGTCCCAGTGCTACCAATTCTCTTCATTTGCATATTGAGGTGCTTGTCCTCCAGATTCTACCAGCTTCATCAGAGCACCTCTAGGCAGAAGTTCCCAGGAAGGCCTTTTATGCCCTCTGATCCTGTTAGCCAAGTCAGGCTGACTGGTTAGGATTATGAAGCTACCAACAAACAGCAGTGCTGGATTTCCTCAGGGGAGCCCAGCTGCTCACCTCAAGAGCTCCTTAAACCTCAGTTAGCTCACCTGACACTGAAGCATACCTCCCCATCTACAGAGGAGGACAGTCAGGCACTTCCCAGGGTACTTGGAACTGGACAAAGTCACAGCAAACCATGCAGGCATCTACAGAAAGAAGCTCAGAGTTGCCTCCATCTAACTTCCGGTTACCTACAAGTCCTTTCACTGCAAGCAACAAAACTGATTACGTGGTTGTGGGAACAGGAATATAACCTGGTTCTTCTAGGGCACGCAGAAATGTCAAGGTGCTACGCGCTCTAAGGGAATCTCAATTTTTCAGCTCTTCTATTAGAAATGAATAAAAATTAAGACGAATGTGGTGGGGCATGCCTTTAGTGCCAGCGCTCAGGAAGCAGCAGCAGCTAGCTATCTGTGAGTTCAAGACGAGCCTGGTCTATGTAGTAAGTTCTAGGCCAGCCAAGGATGCATACCAAGACAATCAATAAATCAATCAATGGAAGATTTCTATAGAAAACTGGGTCAAATATGGGACTGATATCTGGTAACAGTTGTACCAAGGCTGGGTAAAAAGCATCTTCTGGAAAGAAAACAAAACTTTATTTCGTTTTCTTTGTTTTATTTGTGTATTCTTAAAAGGCGAAACACTTTGGAGATGCCAAACTGGGCTAGCACTTGTGGAAGCTCTGGAGGTCGTTCTAAGAAAAGGTCTCAGGGAATTCATATTCTATGGTTTTCCAGAAAGCAATGGCACACACTCCCTGTGGATGCTCATTGGCTCCCTTCCCTCTTTGTCCCCTAGTTCTTCTCCACTGCCACAAATCAGTTTTACACACTGACTGACGCAGAAAACAAGTACTTTCTGATGGTTTTCAAGTAAGTTCTTTTTCTTGTTATAAAGCTCCCATACAGGACTGGGGAGATGGCCGAGAGGTCAAAGGTTCTTGCCTGCAAACCTGATTGACAGCCTGTGTTCAGTCCCCAGGACCAAACTGTCTCCACACACACATGCATGCATACACACATGCACGCATGTGCACAGTGATACTCTGGCACCCTACCCAGTTTGCACACACAAAAATTAAATAATTAATTAACGTAATAATAAAAATTACATACATATGACCTATATAGAAAAATTTGGAAGTGAAGAAAATTACAAAGAAAACCATTAAAATCCAATATAACTGGGAGGGGGTGCGAGAGATGGCTCAGTGGTTGAGAGTGCTCAATGCTGTTCCAGAGGACCTGAGTTCAAGTCCCAGTGCCCCTAGCTGAAAGCTTACCTTTAATCCCAGTTCCAGAAAGGTCATATGCCTCTGGCCTCAGTGGACACTGACATTCACATGCATATATCCACACACAAACTCACTTTCATACACATAATTTAAAATAACGAATCTTTCAAAAAATCAGCTAATAATATATATATATTATTATATATATATAATATATATATATTCCTTTAAAGATTTTGCTATGCTTTCCACCAGGCTTAGTGTGGAAATTATAGTTTTGTCTGTATGTCTGTATACACAAACATCAATTTATGTGGGTAATATTAAATAATTTGGACAAGGGGGTTATTTATGTTTTTAGAGCCTTTTTCTTCATTTTATATTGTTTTACAATGAACACTTTCTTGTCATTTTTGCAAGTTCATCATTTTTTATTATTGTTCTGTATGTGTTATGCATGCATATATGCAATCTATATTGAATAGTCATATAGAATAGCAGAGGCAAAGCAAGTCCATGACCCACGGGCACCCTGAAGAAAAATGCCACAAGGAACCATGGCTTAAATCAGCCGTAACTTTCCAGGAAGCAGGAGAAAATAGAAGGCAGCCTTAGAGCAGAGAGCTCCCCAGGAGCCCCCGCCCCTCTATTCCCGTCCGAGAAAAAAACACCAGGTCCTGACCTCAATTTAACTTGTATCTGAGGCTTTTGCCACTTTCTGGCCTCAGGTTCCCACCCCACCCCAAACTGCTATATTTCCGAGACCCAACAAGGATCTATTTATAACTGTGGGAGCTCGGCTGGATCTGGTGCGACACGCAAACCTCTCTGGTGGGAAAGTCTGTCAGATGTGTGGTTGCTGCCCGAGGGCAAAGGGGGAGCTGCTGAGCCGGGAAAGCCAGCGTCCCAGAGGGGACTTGGTTAGAGGGGAGAGTAGTTTCCCTCAAAGCTCACTGCTCAGGCCTGTGACCCAAGCAAAAGGGTAGCACATGTGTGGACAAGGCATGGCTCACAGGCTAGGGACTGTGGGGGTGGCCATGGTGACTCCATGACCATGGAGGGATAGTTTTGTTCTCTGTTCATTTTCTGCCTCTTAATTACGTATGCTACTCACCCATGCAAGGTACTTTCTTCAAGAACTACTTTCATGAAATGAACTTCAGAGTGACTTTTTGAAAATTGTCCCACATGAATATTAGGTAAACAAACATTAATTTGGTTGTACCAAGAACAGAAATCTTAAATTTAATACAAACTTCAACTTGCTGGATGCGAGACTGAAGAATTGACATCATGTTTTTCTAAAAGAATTCCACAGTGCTGTCCCACTGGAAGCCACTGAGTCGCCTTTGGGGAAATTTGGTTCCTTTGAAACGGAGTTTCCTTTCTTATGCCAGACTATCTGGAACTCAGTATGTAGCCGTGAGATCCCTGACCCTGCTTCTGGGTGCTGGGATTACAGGCATGAGCCACCACACCCAGCCTATGTGCTGCTTTTGATGATTAACAAAGCAAACAGTGAGGCCCAGTGTGCATCCGGCTGGTGATGTTAGCCTGCAGTGATGCATGTGTCAATGCCATCTCAGTGTCACCCCTTCCTCAGATCCTGGCTGATGATGGCAGAGAGGGATACAAAGGTGCCCGTGCTACAATCATAAGAAATAAAGACTATGGCTGATGCTTTTCCAACATGCTTTTCTCGCAAGCCTCCACCTGCTGGGTAATAAGAGGAAATTACTTTAATCAATGGAGTCTGAGGCAATAATTAGAAAGCTCTGTAGGTCAAGTTTGATCTCACCATTGTCACCACCATCTCCAGTTTAATGAGCTGAAGTGTGGCTTTTGCGGTCAGATGGTGGCATAGGGTTAGGAGGTGCCCTCCGTGGTGACAGTGACTTGTTCAGGCTGAATGGAAATGCTCTCGTCGTAACTGATTCTCCTTGTTGCAGAGCTGTCTTTCCCAGGCTGCTCTGTGGGGTTGGTTGCTGTGTGCTCGTGGTGCTGCAGGCTGTCAGACGCTGATCCTCCTGGCCATGCCCTTGCTCCATTCAGCTGCAGGAGGCCCTCTGCTCTCCCATTCAGTGGCTCCTCTTGGATGTCTCGGGGCCTCCTTATGAGCCCCATCCACATCCAAAGCAAGCCAAAAATGCTCCAAGCCTGTTCCTTCTTCTACTTGATCCTGCCAGTCACTAAAATTGCCACAGTGATCCCACCTCCACCTGCCAACCCCTCCAGACACTTGGCATTGTGCTTCAAGTGAGCAAATGATGTTTATCCTCAGACCTTGTAACCTGTCTTCCTTTGGCACCTCATATGAAAAACGAAAGATGGGACTTACAGACCTCACACAGTCTCTCCGTTGATCTATCTCCCGCCACTCCTGGTGGTGAAAGGCTGTGTAAGGACTCCCCCAGGCATGGCCAGTGCTGCTCAGGTGAACACAGCAACCTGTTAGTTCCATCTCTGGAAATCCCAGGGAAGCTTGGTGATTCCTCAGTCTTGCTTTTCATAGTCTGACTCTCCAAAACCTGGGTTTGGGTAGGGCTTTCAGAAAATCAGTGGAGTTTCAATGCCTCTAGGCATTGGCTCCTACAGAGGATGGCACCACTTTAGAGGAAACATTTTGGGAAGTTTTACAGGGTTATTTTTGGTTGAAACCAAAGTTGGTTAAGATTGTTGGCATGTAGGAGGTGGTTATCAAGGAAGATCAATATGTTGTATTGAGGGGGGAAATAATTTCTTCTTAAGTTTGCATAGGTAAAAAACGTATGATAATAATTCTGAGTTTAGAATCTAATTCTAGCAAAATAGTTTCATATGATTTAAATATAAACTTACATTTGGTTTGCATAAACAAATATAAAATTCCCAGTGGAAGAGTTACTAAATAAGCATGGAAGGTCACTCTCTCATTTAAAGACCTTAGAAAGAGGTCTTTCTAAAGGTCGCCGAGACCAGAACTTGCTGTCTGTCACATCTGAGTCACTGTTGACTCCTTGGTGAGATGGCACATCCAAAGCAATCCTGCAGAAGCAGGGATCCACCAAGTGTGAGCCCATGATAGGGCACAGGTCTTGCCTTTGGGTGTTGCTGGAGCCAGGCTTATACACATGCAATTGCACTCAAAGTCAACTTACGTTCTTTGGATTGATACTTAGACTGCAGCATGCTTTCAAAATAATGCTGACTCTAGCTGATTTTAACTCTAAATTTTAATCTGTATCTAATTTCCACTCTAAATTCAGATTGAGGGATAAATAAAAACAGCTTTGAAGCAGGCAAGAAGATGAGGGAGATCTTGGTCACAGACTCAGGAATAAATCTGAGCCACCTTCTGCGATGCTACATTTCAAGTGTTGAGTGAGTTTGTACATTGATGTATTTGTTGAATGGCTTAATTTAGCCATTTCCCCAGTGTGTGCATATATGAAAGCATGATGTGATAGAGAATACACATGTACAGTTTTTACCTATGTGCTGAGGGTCAGCACAGGACGAGCCCAGGAGCCACTGCTTGGAGCAGTCTCCACTCTCCCCATCCAGCCCGAGCGCTACCTGCCTATGTGTCTGGGGCCAAGTCCCGTCATCTGGCACTCTATGCTTCCCAACTGGACTGGTTAGTCATTTTTGTCCAGTTGGCTGGCTTGGGGGACCCAAGAGAATTGGTAGGGCACACTGTTGGATTGTCTGGGCTGGTGTCTTCTCTCCATTTACATATGATGGGCTATAAAACACATGCAGGAATACAAAGTTCTTTAACCCCACGATGATTAGCCTACTGAGGAGAGATTGCAGGAACTCTAGATGAGCCCCTAGCTTGTACATAAGAAATCTAAGCTCTAGAGACTGTCCCCAACAGGTTAGAATTTGGAGTGTGGTGGTCTTTATGTCACTTCACTGGAGGGGAAGCCAAATGGATGAAGAAAGACCCTGATGAATGAAATGGGCGCTTACAGAAACCAAAATAGCTCTTCCACGGGTGAAAGGGGAAACTTTATTTCAAACTGTCAAGGACGTCTCTGGGAAAACAGAAGGAAGTGACTGGGGGGTGGAGGGGTACTCCAGAGTTAAGGTACCAAGTTCCTAGGAGGAAAGGAACCAGTGAGCTGGATGGGAGCCTTAGGCTAGCATAGACTTGATACATTAATAGGCACCCAGGCCAATCAGCCTATCTTGATAGAAGAGCCACAGGTCCCTTTTGCCAGAGAGAAGGAGAACCTCTCCTTTCAGCAGGCAGGAACTTTCTTCTTAAGACCCCAAGGGAATGCTGGCTTTTGTCAAAATGCCAGGCTCTGGCAAATGGAATTTCTTGGGACGGGACACCTTTCTGAATGCCAGTGGTACCATCTAATAGGCTGAGGCACGGACGGAAGAAAAAGCAGAGAAGGAACTCGGTTCTTTCATTCAAACGCTTTCTTCCAAAGGAGATGCGCTTGCCTCTACAATCACATCACCCATGGACCTCCAAGTCCAGCCTCTCCTGCCTTCAAACACACACAGAGGCTCTGCAGGGCCTCTCAGGCCTTTAGACTGAAGCACCAGCACTGACTTCTTGTTCTTGGGCTTCAGTTTCTGCAACTGAACATTTCCTAGTTTTCCTGGTTCTCTAGCCCACAGAGAGCCAGCATGGAGCACACCCCCTGTGGTTATATAAGAGGATCTAAGACGCCGACTCTCCGCACTGTGTTGTCTCTTGGTCCTACTGTTTAGTGCGCTGCACGAAACCAGCTGATGGAGCTGAAGCCTAGAGAATCTGAGTCAATGGGGGAAAAAAGAGGATTCAGATGAAGTCACTGATGGCCAGGTGCAGTACCTTGACCATGCCCTGTAATTAAGTCCACTGACAGCCAGGTGTAGTACCTTGACCATTCATGCATTAAGTCACTGACAGCCAGGTGTAGTACCTTGACCATTCATGCATCAAGTCACTGACAGCCAGGTGTAGTACCTTGACCATGCCCTGTAATTAAGTCCACTGACAGCCAGGTGTAGTACCTTGACCATTCATGCATTAAGTCACTGACAGCCAGGTGTAGTACCTTGACCATTCATGCATCAAGTCACTGACAGCCAGGTGCAGTACCGTGACCATTCATGCATTAAGTCCACTAACAGCCAGGTGTAGTACCTTGACCATTCATGCATCAAGTCACTGACAGCCAGGTGCAGTACCGTGACCATTCATGCATTAAGTCCACTAACAGCCAGGTGTAGTACCTTGACCATTCCCTGCATTTCGCTGGTGTAACAAATATGAAAAAGGTCAGCTTTTGTAAACTTTGCTTATGACTGAACTTCTATTTACATAGTTTAATAACAGATCTAGTAACATGTTCATCTGGTAGTTAAGAAGAGCTGTGAACACTCACATCTTATTCACTAGCCATTTACACACTCGTACCTAACTGCTTTATTTAGGGCCAGCTGTGACTCAAAACTTCTCCAATGTTTTATATGAGGAATATACTATATATTAAAATAAGGATTATTGGCTAATCATATTCTTTAATTTTTTTAAAAAAATATGTGTATGATTGTTTTGTCTACATACCACGTGCATACCTGGTATCCATAGAGGCCAGAAGAAGCTGTCAGATTCTTGGGAAGCGGATGGTGGTGAGCACTGTGGCGGTGCTGGGAATTGAACCCAGGTCCTTTAGCAAGAGCAGTAAGTGCTCTTCACTGCTGAGCCATCTCTCCAGGCCCCTGACCAGTATCCTAGTTCTCTGAAGGCTTTTGAGCCTTTTAACATTAGTCCCATATGGAAAACTGTCCTATTTCTGTTCAAACTGTCACCCAAGAGGGGTCTGGTGACAGAGTACCTAAAAAGAGCCAGAAGCTCTTTCAGGAAAGAGTCTTCCTCAGAAGTTGTCATGCAACAAGGCCAAGGGGGGCTTTAGCTGACAAAAACCAGGACCATGCTGAGTGTGCCTGCTACACGCCTGACACTTCACACCTTAGGTGTGTTATTTTACCAGCCCAGCGGTTCACATGTTGCCCTCATTATGTACGTGAAAGACCAGTCTTCCTGGGATTCTAAGTATCAGTGGATTACAGAATATACAAACGGGTGCCTTGTCCCAGCATGCCCAAACGTGCTAAGCCTCATGTCAGCTCACGTGTGAGAAGGCAAGTATGAGCCCAGCACATCTTAACATGCTAAGTTTCTTGTCACTTCACATGTGAGGCTGCAAGGCACTTGCAGGAACGTGCAGGTCTTTAGACTTGGCGTGGCTGTCACGTCAAAGGGGGAGGGTGGAGCAGGTGCTGCTTTTACCTTTGGCTCTCCTGGGCTGTCTAGCTCACAGAAACTGTTCGCAACAGTCTCCAGCAGACTGGAACTCAGAGTGACAGTGGTCTCATCACTCCACTGCTAGGAATGCTTCTTGGGAAATCTTGTGGACACGTTTTAATAACATGCAAATGACATGGTGGGGACTTCCCGGCATGGTTTCCCACTTCCCCATCCTGTTCTCAGACTGCTTTCCATTTTCCAGTTAGATTGTTCCCATGTCCAAGAAAGTCACATCATGGGATCTGTCACGGAGGGCATGCCTGCTTTTCCGTTCTCATCACCTTCTTTAACTTGTTCTGAGACAGATCTGAGAAAGAGAACTTGAAAATAATAGAGAGATAAATAAGAAAGCACCAGCCACTGGGTGTCACTGACTTACTGCTGGAATCTCCCTTCTCCCATATCCCAGAGCAGGAGAAAGACGCCTGTTCAGTGCAAATGCCTGGAAAGCCCCATGTGCTCCAGAGATACAGACAGAAACATTGGTTTCAAAAGTCACCTTGGAGGTACTGAGATGCTGAGTCTTCTGTGCTCTGTAATAAATTATTCAGAACTCCAAGCAGTAACACTCCCATTTAAGAGATGGATACATTAACTCTCGATAAGCTAACGAATGGGGTGAAGGCAGAGTACACTCCTGAACCCACTTTTAAACTAAGAACTTTAGTGTCTGGTTTTTATTTCAAGATAATTTTCAAGATCCAGGAACACAATCTCCATTACTTTGCACTACCTTCCAATTCTACATCTAAGGAGAGGAACAAACAACACTGCATCTTAAAGCATCTCCTGGGAATCAGCATTCAGGGTACCATTCAAGCTCCTAAAACAAGCTGCTATGAGCTTGGTGCTATGGCTATTTGTCTGGTTTTTCTTTGCTGCCCTGGTTAGATTTCTCTATTACCCTGATGAAACATTGGCCAAAACCATTTTAGGGAAGGAAAGGGTTTATTTCATCTTCCATGGCTGAGGGAAGTCAGGGCAGGAACCGGGGGAGGAACTGAAGCAGAGGCCATGGAGGAATGCTGCTTGCTGGCTTTGTCCCCATGGCTTCCTTATCCTCTCTGGGACCATCTGCCCAGGGACAGTACTGCCCGAAGAGGGTCAGAACACTCATGCATCAATCATTAATTAAGTTTCCACGGACTTGATTGTAAGCCAATTTGGTGGAGGCAGCTCCTCAGCTGAGGCTTTTCCTTCCCAGATGACTCAAGTTTGTGTCAAGCTGAAAAAAATCAACTAGCCCATTTCCCTAAACATTTACCACAGTATCCCATTTAATCTTCACACCCAAGCAAAAATCATCTTATGGTTATCCCAGAAGCCAGCAAGATGAACATATTTTATATTTAAATCCATATTTTTGGCCCCTGGAGACAAATACTATCTCTGTGAAAATACTATCTTCATTTTTAAAAATTTGTTTCAGGATTTCATGCTTGGGTATACCATATGTGAAACGTTTTTTACCCCTTTCTCTGACCATTCAATTCTTTCTATGCCCTCCCAACCATCCCAGATCCTCCAGAATTCATGGCCTCCTCTTCTATATGTAAAATATATGTAAATATACTCTTACCAACTGACTACATATTTTATATGCACACATATATGTTATACTGTCTTAGTTAGGCTTTCTATTGCTAAGAAGAGACACTGTGACACTATGGCAACTCTCATAAGAAAAAAATTCGTTGTAGTGGCTTGCTTATAGTTTCAGAGGTTTAGTTCATTATCATAATGGTGGGGAGCATGATGGTGTCAGGCAGACATGGTATTGGCTACATTGTCCTCAGAAGGCAACAGGAAGTAGACTGTGACACTGGGTGGTATCTTGAGTATAGGAAGCCTCCAAGTCTGCGCCCGCAGTGGCACATTCCTCCAACAAGGCCACACTTACTCCATCAAAGCCACACCTCTTAATAGTGCCACTCCCTATGAGCTTATATGGGCCAATTACATCCAAACTACCATATATATTCCTTAAAAACCATTTAGCATTGTACCAAACCCTTGGTTAACTAAAATGAGAGGTGAGAGAAATATTATGATCTATGTCCATCAGGGGAATCAGTCATACTTGTTAGGAATATTTTCCTAACATGAGCTCTCTGCCAATGCAAAATCCCAATCAAGCCGAATCAAAACAAGCCAAATTAAAAAATATCCAGGTTTAATGGGAGTTCTGCGCTCTTGAGTGGCCCCGAGGGAACCGGAAGGAAGGAAAAGAGACCACGTGTTCTTCTTTTGGGAGTTCATTTAAATACTCTTGGGAGTGGTACTGACCCCCCCCCTCCAGGGAGGGGTCAGGACCTGGCCTGCTGGGATTTGGAGTCCAGACCAATACAAACTCTCAGGCCTGGAGGCTGGGATAGATGCAAGGGGCTGGGGTCTACGCTCCCAACTTAATAATACTAAATTTATAAAAAATCAGTCAGACTATAAAAACTGCAAAGAATTTACTATTTACTTCTTTGTTTTTGCTGTACCATCATTCACCAGTCCCAGGGCTAACAGTCGTAGAAGACGTGTTCTTCTCTTGTTTCAGGGCCTCATACTGAAGGGAGAGCACAGTTTATAGTTTTAAAGCTAAGGATAGCAACACATAAGTCATAAAATGGGGGGGTGATTAGGAAAGAAGAAAAGAGGGAGTAGAGTATAAAAGAGAAATATGCCATAAAACGGAAGGTAGTGATGACCTCAGTCAGTATTTCTCAAGAGCTGGGCAAACGTAGTTTTTAACTCCCCTTGCACTGTCTTTACGTCAGTTTCCACAAGTGGCGGGCGAGTTGCTACTCTCTTAGGAATTCAAAGGAATAAATCAGTGCGTCCTTCCTGTCAAGAGCGCTACCAGAATTCCCTGGTCTGAGGACCCCTGCTTGCCAATTACAGCCTTGTCTGCAATGCTTGGAAATGGTTCGTCCACTTTTAGGCTTTCTTTGACTGATGGCCTGAGGCGATATGTTTACCTTGGTGGATGGGAGGTCTGTGCCTGGCTTCACTCATAGGGAGACTTGATCAGGCACTGGGCGGTGTGCTGCCTTCTCCAGCCATCGCCTCCTGAATGCTCAGGGACAGCCCGAGCCTCAGGTCCTTAGGTCACATCCCAGGTTGTCTCCACAGCCTGCTCTGCCCCTGATTGCATGTCTGTGACCCAGACTGTGTCCCTACAGCTTTCATGGCGCCTGTTCTAGAGGGCACAGAGTTTCGTTTCCTTGGCAGCTGCCATTGACCTTGACCCAGAACAGCCAGGGGATGGGTGGGTGAGAGCAGAGAGAGAGAGAGAGAGAGAGAGAGAGAGAGAGAGAGAGAGAGAGAAGAAAACCACCTAGGATATTCTTTCCCTTTAGTTCTCTGTCGCATTGGGGTAGAATCAAACTATTCTTATCCCGTTTCTGTGTTTCTGTGCACAGGCTGACCTGAGTAATACACTCAATTTTTATTTGTCTGTTGCTGTGGGAGCACATTTTGTTCCTTCAGCCAATAGCCTTTAAGATACCAGCCCACTTGGGTGTGGTCTCTGATACTGTAAAAGCAGCTGTAAGCGGGTGTGCTCTCTCTCGCTTGCTTCCAGCTCCCACTTCTGGCTGCTAGACTCTGTTCCTGTTTGTACAGAGGACTGTTATCTAGGACAGCGATCTGTAAGTTTTTCCTTAAATAAATAACCCTTTTATTATTCATAATTCTGAACTGGTGTGGATTATTTTGTGACTTCTATCATCATCTAGCACCCAACTGTTTGGTTTTAGAAACACCCCCCGCCCAACCCTACTCAGCCACAGCCTGTGCACAGAGCCAGCAGTTCATATAGAATTCTCATGCAGCGGCTTTTCTTGCTATGGATCAGTCTCTTTCCATGCCTCAGAGTGACTTCAAGTCCCCATGCACCCCACTGTTTGCCTCCCAGCAATTGAATGCTGGGAGGAAGAAGGCAGAGTCAGAGAGACACCATGGAGTCACCACCAGAGATAGACATACTGAAACTTTGCTGATAGGCCATGACCTCATGGTGATACACAGATTAATAGAAATGGGTTAAATGAATATGTAAGAGTTAGCCAATAAGAAGCCAGAGCTAAAGGGCCAAACAGTGATTTAATTAATACAGTTTCTGTGTGATTATTTTGGGGCTGAGAAGCCAGGAACTAGCTAGCGGCCTCCTTGTAACTGTCTGTTATATCCCAATAAATCTAGAAAAATGGATTGAATGCAAAAGAGTTGTATCTTTGTTATTTAAGATAATTCCCCAGGTAATCTGATTTGCAGAGGCAATCAGCCTATGATCTCTTATCCCACAAAGGAAAGGTTAGGAATTTCCCTCATGGAATGCTCTACACTTAGGTTTAGTGTCTCCAAATCTTGTGTTTTCTAAGCACGGTAACTTATCTCTGTCTATTGTGGGTACGCTTCAGCTCTCTGGTTTCTGTTGTTTGAAAATGACCATGTATCTGGGAAATGGAATCCTCTCTTATGCTGAAGAATGGTGGAGAGCATGGGGCTACACGTCTCTCCCAATAGGCTAGATACTCATTGCTCCCTTACTCTTGCTTGCCAAGAGGATTCAGGCCAGAGGCTC